>VALG01016460.1:0-15219 GCA_009835305.1 Ipomoea purpurea | reverse complement strand
AAGTTAATTAGCTAATGTCCACATAGATAATAGTGCGATATGTTGTATCCGAAAAAATAAAATTAATATATATACCGGTTTAAAGAATATCCACTACTCCAAATAATGCAAATTGGGGTGTTTCTTGCTTAGGAAGTCTGATTTATGTCATATTTTTTTTTTATCTGATCTTCTTATTAGGTTTCTTATATTTAATTAGTACAAAACTTCTTTTGAATATTTATTTATTTATTGCTCATTAACAATTTATAATGAATATAAAGGTTTTTTTTTTTTTTTAATGAAAAAAAAAAAATTATACAATGTAATGGACATTAAAAAAAAATTAAAAAGAAAAAATAATATTCTTTTTAGGGGGAAATAATTTTATTTTATAATTCTTGGTGCATTCTATATTTTCTCTATGTAAAATCATTTGGCTATCATTATCATCTATACAAATAAAATTCAATGATTTTAAAAGCTATTAATATAATCAGGAGACATTCAGTTAATTTGATTTTTCTTAGTCATAATGGCTTTCTCATTGTTAAAGACAAAACAGTTAAACCGTCTCCAGATTATCATATCTCCATATAAAAAGTTATACATGCATCTTAACACAAAACTGCCTTGGCATTATTTTATTATACGAAAAATGTCAATTGTCCCCTAAGTCGAGTGGATAGTGCATTGTGTCCCGTAAGTGGAAAAAAAGCTCATTCAGGGTCAACCTAAACCTTGTAAAATTTATTCAATTTAAGTCCAAGTCTGACTTGTTTATAGGTTAATGCATATGAGTTGACAGTGTTCTTATTTATTTATTATAAAATTATTTATTTATAAAAATAATTATATAATAATTTATATAAAATAATAATAATAATAATAATTATCATTATATAAAAAAAAAAACAGCCTTGTGGTCTGTTCGGTCACGGCTCTGTAAGGAAGACCGGCCCAATGGAGTCTTCTTAGATCTGGACGAGGGCTCGGCCTTCGCCGCCGCCCCTCGTTCAGAGGAGGGGACTAAAACATCGGCCACCGACTGTTCTTGAAGAAGGAAGATAATCACTGGGATGTCCGGCCGTGGCAGACGGTGGCTGTTTTTTTTTTTTTTTTTTGTATATAAAAAATTTTAATTAATTAACTTAATTATATATATGAATAATAATAATAATATAATTTATAATAATATTATTTAACAAAAATAGAAAAAATAAGGACATGTGTACACCGTTGCATTTAACTTGTTAAACAAGTCAATTAGAATTTAATTTTAACAATTTACAGGTTTAAAGGACGCTGAATGGATCTTTTACTTAGTGACCTAATTACATATATTACTCGACTATAGGACTGTTATATTGTAACACTTTCATTGTTATTATATCAAACCCGAAATTCTATATCATGGGATCGGAACGGACATAAGTGAGGGCAGTATCTAATTTAGTATGTTTTTTTTTTTAAATTTTATGTATCCCAATGTTTCCCCAATTGCCACCGCTGTCTTGCTACTCTTATAATCGCCCTTCAGACACTTACTCATCGTCATGCACTCATGGATTGCTTATAAATTTCACCGATAATCATTTAATTAAAAAAAAAAATCCTTCAAAAGGCTTTAGTTATTTGGGTGGGTTGATTGACTATTGAAATTCTTTATTTAAATACACAATCATCTTTGTTTATGATTTTTAAAGAATATAAAATGCATTTAATGGTCGCGCTAGATTATGGAATAAATTAACGATTTTATATTAATATTGATTACGTTGAAAGAATAAATTTTTAAATTGCATTTAATGTTGACAACAGATTATAGTGGGGGAGATTTTTTTTTTTTAAGAAGAAAAGCTAGTCGCCAGTGGGTGTAACTTGGCCCCAGTAGCAGGTGCCTTTCACGTGCTGCAAACTTGGTGGGTGGTTTCAATTGACGATCATCCTCATATTTCAGTTGTGTTTTTATTTTTTCCCCCTCCCTCTGACACTTTAATTGCTAACAAAATTAAAGCTTCATATATATAATAATAATATATATATCATATTAATATATATTATATATATATATATATATATATATATATATAAATGCGGCGGGACTTCTCGTGCGGCGGTGCGCGAAATTTTCAGAATACACTAACAGTGTTAAAATATGCACCAACAGTGTAATAAAAACACACCACAATGCAAATGCAATAAAACATCACAAAATACACAACATACTCAAAAAAATACACATATAACGCACCAGCCCCAATGGTGTATTTCCGAACAGTGTATGGTGTTTTACTCACACCTAATGGTGTGTGTTTGGTGATGCAGGGCTCTGTTTACTCTGTTTTGGTGTGTGTGTATTTCCTCCGCTGATGGTGCATTTTGTTGAACTATTGGTGTGCCGCACCGTAAGAAATCGCCGCACCTAAACTCGTCTCTCCCTCTCTCTCTCTCTCTTCTTCTCTTCTTTATATATATATATATATATATATTATATATATATATATATATATATATATATATATATATATTATATATAGTATATATATATTATACGTATACATATATAATAATAATATATATATATATTTAATATCATAGGGATAGTTCATGTAATAAAATGCTCTCACGTAAAAAATGAGAATTGACATGATCCATTTATTTAGGTAGATTAACGATTGAGAGGTTATTGAAAATAAAAAAAAAATAATATTTTATAAATATTTTAAATTTTAAAAATTGTAATAATTATACAATGATATTTACCTATAATTTTTATTATTAAAATCTAAATCATTGATAAATTTTGATGGACAACCCAAATCACTTCTCAGTCCTAACTTTTACAATACCAATCATTTTGCATGGACTACGATCAGCGCGCTTCCTTTTGTCCATTTTTTTATAGTTATTTCTTTTTTATTTATTGATAAATTCAACTTTTCTCTTTTATTATTTTTATACATGTTAAATTCAAATTTTATATGTAATAAAAATTTTTATATTAACACTAAGTTAAATATTTCAATAAACATATATTGCATTGTAACATATAAAAAAAAGATGTAAAATATTACAAAAAGTCTTCATCAACCAAGACACAGAATACATGTAATCAAATATAATTATGTGCGTAAAGAACTTTTCTTGATATTATCAAATGAGAAAATGCCACTTTTTTTTTCTGAATTATATGTTTATAGTACATTTTCTTCATGAATTATTTTATGTAAGTACATTAGCTATTCGATTATTCTAAAAGTGGTTGTTTTCTCTCTTAATATATTAAATTGACATTTCTACCTTAAAGTAAACATTTAATTTATTTTTCTCTGCAACAATTTATTGCTTATAGTTAGGGATGTCACGGTTCCGTTCGAACTGAACGGGATACTATAGTAATCGAATTGAAAGTTTCGGTTATGATTCAGACCCAGAACTACTCAATATTTTGATTTCAATTTATTAAAATCATGAATCGAAATAACTGATCCTGAATCCGTGAATCGGCGGTCGAATTGCAACAACTACTGGCGTTAGCTTAAAATTAGAATATATTTTACAAATAGTGCATGTTCTTTTTATTTTTTTTTTTATTTTTACATATATTCTGTTCTACATATAAGTATATATGACCGCGATTTGGTTTTGATTTTGAACCGCCGATTCACGGTTTCGGATCCAGTTTGACTGCCGGTTCAAATTTTATTTTAAATAAACTAAATTCAACAATAAATGTATTTTATTTTTTTAATTCGAAACATGATTCGACTGTTCCAATTGTAATTTTAATAAACTCTAAATATCGAGTTTCAATTCTAAATTGTAATCAAAATATTTTGGTGTTGTTGCTATAGTGTCTATTTGGTTTGAACCAAATTGTGGTAATATGTCCATTTAATATTTTAAGAAAAAATGTCATTTAAATAATTAATGAGAAAAAAAATGTTATAAGCATATAATCCAGGAAGAAAAAAAATTTTTTTTCCATTTATCAAAATAAGAAAAAAAAAAAAAAAACATTGCTGAAGATTTTGAAAGAGCTCATTCGAGGTTCCTGAAAGATTATTTTAATTTAATACCTCGTAAAACGTGATTGGCATTGTTATCTCAAAGTCAAAGTGAGTTTTATGGAGAAAAAATGACATGAAATTAACATTTTTATAGAATAGAAATGAAAAAAAAAAAGAAAAAAAAAAGGGTAATTTGAAAATGCTATTTCCGTGTAACGTATAAATCTTTTATTTAATACTCCTTAAATATAACGCCAAATAGTCCACGCACATCACTCATTGTACTAAACTGCCTCACAATCTAATATATGGTCCTAGGAAAATGTCGTTTCGATAAAAAAAAATATAAAGTACAGTAGCATTTATTTAATCCAGCAAATAAATTATAAATTGGTTACTTCGAATTATGAGCTCCCGTATATTTTATTAATTTGACGCCGTTTTTGCTATAAATTAATGTTTATTATCTTCATAATTTCACGAAAAACTGGGGATTTGGATATGAATGCAACATATTATACAAAGCTTTTTAATTTAGGAAGAAATTAAAGGAGAGAACTCAAATCCATATGGTTCCATCTCTGTACAAATTATAGAAAAGAAAAAATAAGCAAAAAAAAAAGCAAAATTTATAGATACCAAAATATCCCTCACGAATACCAGCGGGCCCACCACACCGCTATGACAGAAGTACCGAACGGTTCATGTAACGGCAACCGCTGCTTTGACGGGCGGCTGCGGAGGAGACGGCGGGAGTCTAGCGGAGAAGTTCCTCAGGGGGCGGCGTCGTCGCCGTCGTCTTCGTATCCGTCTTCGAAGTTGGGAGGAGTAACTGAGGGGGTCGTATCGGACTCGGCGGAGGAGGGCGTTTTTGCTTGACGTTTGCATTGGCGATGAAGCTGAAGACGGTGCGGCACTTGTCCTTGATGTCCGGGGGCTGCTCGGCCTGGACCCAGATCAGGGTGGGCTTCTCGTCGGAGGACATGGGAGGCGGAGAGGCGTAGTAGCGGAGGTGGTTGTTGCGGCGGCGGCGGTGGTGGGGGAAGCAGCAGGAGAAGCAGAGTGAGTGTTTGAGTTTTGTTTTGAGAGGAAGGGGGTGAGACGGGGTCGGAATAGTGATCGTCGTCCATTTTTCTCAGGGCGATGAAAGAGAAGTGAGAAGAGAGTGATATATGTTGGGAGGGGGTGGGTGGTATGAATGGAGGAGGAAAGATGAAAACATGGGGTGTTGGGTGGGATGGATGGATTATATGGTGGGCGGTTTTCGTTTTGTCCTCTTCTCTTTGGGATTTTGATTTTGATTTTCTTTTCACAAACTTCACCCTATCTTTAAGGTAATTGCACATGGCCTCTTTTTACAACGTTATTAAGGGCGTGTTCTATATTTTCTCTAACTAATATAGTCTAATATCCCATCACGGGATTCGAATCTGTGAAGTCACAGATGCGTCATCTCAGCACAAAAATGTTCAGCTACAAATCTATTTTCATTTAATTAAAGGTAAGTAAATTTCTTAGTTTGATTGTAAGAATTACAATTTCGTAAAACTTACAATAAAATACTGAAAATTTTCCTGAATTGATTAATTTCTTGGTTTTAGAAAAAAAAAAAAAAAAGAGATAACTTTGAAACAAAATTACATCTATTTTTTAAAACCTAAATTATAGTGTGTTTCTCTTTCGACTCTCAATACAGAATGTCAAGGACTTACCAAATCAAATGCTTGTGTTTTTTAGTCTTCCACCCCATCTTCTCTTTCGACTTCTCAATAGAGAATGTCATGAACCCTTTCTATGATTTTCTTTTTCATTATCTGTTTTGGTCAACACCAACTAAAATTGTACATGTTTGATATGAGATCGAATCAATTATTTTTTTCATTGAGGTTCAAAGATATCAATTAGTGTTCTCGTTGGAGAGATTTTGAAAGTATTCCTCTCTATAACAATTTTTTAATTAAAACATCAACACAAACATTTCACTTTAACAAATTACCATACAAACTCAATTTGTCATGCGAGAAGAACACCTTAGCGCCAAGCTACTTGGTACTCTTTCTTTCTAATTCCATTCTATTTTTATATTTTACATTTGTAGTTGATTATGTTCTTTTGTTAACTTTCAAAAAAAAATGTTCTTTTGTTAAGGAAAAAAAAAGTTCCAAAAAAGACAAAAAAAAAATCAAATATTATAAAATACAAATCGAAATTTTCGTTATTGATTTCCGTAGAGCATAGATGGTCCCCTAGTATGCTCTATGTTAATTTTTTTTTTTTATGAAAAGAGTTGTACAAAATATTGGATATTAAAAAATGATGTCAAGATAATCAAAGCTTTATTATGCGTTAACTACATGGCAAACTCAATTGCAACCAAATACACACTTCATATGCGAAATATTTATGATGAATGTTGTATTATGGACATAAGATTTCTCAACATATTATCATCACCATCTCTGAATTTCTATAATAGCGGTGCGTGCCATCAACATCCTCTCTTTGTGTTTCTGATATTCATTATTTATGAGTCAGTAGCATATGACGAAAGTTTAAACCTACTATCAAACCCTTCTAGTGTGTCTCAAGAATTAAATTTATATTACTAGCACCTTTGGAAGATGTCACTCTCCACAACAAAAATTGTTCACAATAAGGTTTGAGATGAGGCATCACATAATATAAGAAATTTTCCTACAAGGCAAATCACTATGCAAATAGTATATTTTTCCATCTAGAGACTCGACAAAGCTAGTAGTACCATTACACGTGGCATACTCATTTTCACACCTACACCTTGAGAACAAGGTGTTTTTTTTTATGGGAGGAGAATTAGAGAAACATTAGAATATGAATTATTGAATTGAGTTTATACTTTATATGCATGCAATGTGTATGGTTTAATTTTAAAATTAAATTAAAATATTATATCTTCCATTAAAACCAAGGGTGGAGTTACAATGGGGGCAGCTGCCCCCACTCCCCCACCCCACCCCATATATAACCGTTGTATTTATACATGTATATATAGTACATGTTGTAGTATAAATAGAAACATAAAATTTTAACAAGAGTTGAATTAGATTAGGTGGCAAAGAATGTACTTTATACAATGAAAGTTTTGGGTTCAAATCCCTCCTATGGCTTCAGCATTTATTTTCATTAATTTTATTAATAGTTGCTTGTTCTACACTTTTATGGCTTCACTATTATTAATAGTGAGTCAGTTTTTTAAAATTACTTTTTAATATTAATTAATGGTGAGATTTTACACATATACAAATTATTTTATTAAATTATTAGATTTCATATTTTGTTATACATATTTTTATAATGTTTGATGTGTTTTATTTTTTGTCTATATCCACACAATATTTATGGATAACTTTAAAGTGTTTCATTTTATTTTTCAAACTATCTTTTGTTGCAATCCGCCCCCACTGAATAAAAATTCTAGCTCCGCCCCTGATTAAAACTATCTCGCTATTATTCAACTCTAATATGACATTATTTATATAAGTGTAGAATTTATTGATAGCTCATAAATTGATTGATGTCATCACAAATTAACAAAAAATTGAAGCATAACCCATTAAAGAGTGAGTATTAGCTATGATTGATTTTGATTAATAAAATAAAAGAAAACTTACATTATTGGTTCTTCAATAATTCAGTTATACCTATGACACAGACTTAGTCACTCAGTTATATGCGTAATCATTTTTAATTCATAATATAAGTTATGCGCACCGTGGCGATTTTAGTCCACGAATAACCAAATCATCCACTTTATTAAGTGAAAAATTAGTGGCACAAACAGTCCAATGACTACAATTGTCATAACATGCATAACTAAATAATTAAAGATGGTCACGCATATAACTCAAGATCTAAATCTGTATCACAAGTATAACTGAATGACCAAAGATGTAATTTTTCTTAAAATAAACATAATATGACTTTAAAATTTGATTATCATGGAACACTAATTATTTTGGCATCCATAAGAAGAAATGGTGATTCAGATTTAGGAAAATGTCTACTTCGTTTAGGTGATACAAATCGCAATGAATTTATTTATGATCGCCAATTAACATCAAGCCTTTAGTGTGCAAGAAACCTCTCATTTGATCGGACTGTCCTTTCGTAATAATCAATGTATAGTATACGTCCTTTTCTGTTTACACGATAAGACTAAAGTAATTATAATATAAACATGCATGCATGTTTCATATGATGATATAATTTAATTCTCTCTAAGACACAACTCAATTGATTAATTAATTCAAAATAAATTAATACGTTTACTTTTATGGCAACCAGCATAATAATGGTGAAAAGGAAAAATAGAATGACTCTTTTATGGATATGCGAACTAGTTGAGACATATCCTGCCATACATTTTTCATCAATTTCTAATGTAGGAGGAGTAGTGGAGCCAAGTAGCTTATAAGTCAATGGTACCCCTGTGACTCTTCCAAATGGGAATATACTGTGAGATTTTAAATATGATCTAACTATATACAGAATAATCCACGAAAAACTTAATTTGTAGTAGCGGAAGCGGAAGAGTGTAAATATGCACCCATAGTTGATATCCTTGTATTGTCTCTTGAACGGTAGCCATAGTTGATATCCTTGTATTGCCTCTTGAACGGTAGATCTACAGAATAGGGTTAGCCGTTTTGTCTCATACTTGACTCAGAACTCTAGATGGTGTACTAGTATTTTCTAAGTAGTATGAGTACCATATAATATTCATATATCTTGATTCTCATCAATACAAGGTTTATATAAGAACATTGGTTGAATAAGACTTAAACCTAAATGTATAGTCCAACCAATTACTTAATGGACCTAGTTCACTTTCACCACATAAGTAAGACCCATAAATATATATATAATATATAATATATAATATATATTATACGGGAAAGTCTTATATATACATGTTTAATTTGAACCTTAGTTTTAGGTTGAGAAAGTTTGTGGAGACAGATTGATACCACGTACAGTGCAATAGAGTTAGTATTAAAAAAATTAGGGAGTAGTGAGCCCGGAGTGCATTTAAAAAAATATTTCTAATTCTGACAAACCATGAACTAACTTGTTAACACTAGGGTAAAACAAAAACTAATAAAATTCATTTCTTATACGTTTAGTATTTCAATAAAAGCTGATCATCCAATAACAATAGATTTACTGTTTAGATAACGATAAGCAATAACTGATAATAATAGCCATAAACTGAAGGAGATATATAAGTCAGAGATTACCAAAAGAAGTGTAGCATAATAGAGTAGTAGAAAGGCCATACTAAAAAAAATTCCATATGTCGCAGTCATCATGCTTTCCTACTACTCCCCTTCTTGTATCTTCCCTTATTTCATATTCCAAATAGTTAACCAAATAAACTCCCCTTTCTCATAAAACCCCCCCTTTCTTCAAAAACTCCTTTCTATTACTCCCCCTTTTTTTGTCAAATAAGTGACAAAAGGATCGGTGAACATCAAATCAGTGGATTAGACTAGTGAGTTGACGGGGTGCCCGACCTTCTTTCCCGTAAAATAGCAAGAAACTTATCCAACAATCATCCATATTGATCAATAATAATTACCATACACCAAGAAGGTAGTGTTGTCATATTCTTCCATGTTCGCAATAGTAGAAAAACCATTCAGATATTCTTTATAAAAGCTATCACACCACAATTAACACGAGAGTCTGAATAACATGATAATCCAAAGGATATGATAACCCAGATAATATGGTAACTTGGATAATCCAATAATCCAAAGATTTTCAACCAAAAAGATAATCCGATATTCAATAATATCCACTAAAGCCAATAAGAGAAACCATATAAAGAGAACCAATAACTAATACCAGATAACTTTTGCTTGACGATGAAATAGAGAGAACAGCTCCACGAAATCTTTTGCCACATTGAACCTGCCACAAGTGAAAATAGAAAAGAGAAACACAGAACATGGTACATGCAATCTTGAAAACGACTTAGCAAATAACAAAGAAGCACAAAAATTCAAGAAAATTTTCAATTTTGGTCAAACAAGACAGAAAGATGATTCATGCACAGAATCACAAACAAATAGCATGAAAAACACACAACCAAACAAAAACACACACGGTCATGACCAGACCAAACAAATAACACAGAGAAATAAACACATTAATCAAATTGTACCAAATTTATCATTCAAGCAAACATATTTTAACACCAGGAAACACCAACAA
Organism: Ipomoea purpurea; assembly: GCA_009835305.1. NCBI lineage: Eukaryota > Viridiplantae > Streptophyta > Magnoliopsida > Solanales > Convolvulaceae > Ipomoea > Ipomoea purpurea. Next base: position 4,972 of record VALG01016460.1, on the reverse strand, counting down.
AAAAGGCATAATCAAAGAATTATCAAAAACAACCAAAACAACGTAGATATGACATTTAGTGAACACACAGAAACAACCAATAACAAAGCATAAAGAATAACCCAAGCAAATTAAACGAACACTTAAAAAATGAAAAGTAAAGAGAAAGAATCTGAAAGATTAAAAGTACCTGATGATTTAATAATCCAGAGATACACGTATATATACATAAACTAGAATGGATAATTCATGTTCAAAAAGATATACGCACAATAATATCAAAAAAACATCATCTTTAGGGAATTCAAGATAAAAGGAAGGTGGATAGATAAGAAACTAAATAAGACCTGAACACTTGGCTTTTAAACGTGAATTCAAGATAGCTTTTATGACTGCTTAGCCTTAAGACTTAATCTGCACACGAGAGAGAAAAAAAAATATTAGTAAACACTAAGTAATATTTATTTGTGAATTAGTGTACTTGAAATTTTATTAACGGGCAAGAAAGAAATTTAATTAGCTGGAATTGCTGACGCGCTACCTGCACAATCAGACTCATTTATGATTGGACCTGCAACAGAGGATATCATTTGTTAGAATATAGCAGCTGTCTGTTGATCGCTTACCTTCCATAACACATTGCTTTTTCATTATCCATAACTGCAGTTATCTTTGGTGAAGCTAACATTCCAGTTTTGGTTTGCAAAGTTGGCTAATGCTTATGAGGTTGGCATGGAGTCCGTTTACCAGTAGCACATTTTTCAACTTCGGTAGACCTACAACATTTAGAGTACCTACTCCGGTTACTTGTCTTTGACTCCATCACCAAAAGTTACTTCACCGTTGCTTGTGTTTATGTCACTTAGAAATTTTGCGTTTACAGTCATGTGACGTGAGCAATCGCTGTCGAAGTACCATTTTTCATCCCTACCTGCATTTTTAGTGTGAAAGGATACAAAACTGATATAATCGAATTTCTTTACCCATACTTGTTTGAATAAACAGAGCAATGTACTTATGGCTATGTTTTTCGGCCCTTTGTTCTTTGTATAAGTAATAACACTCAGGTCTGATGTGTCCTCGTAACCTGCAATAGTGACACACTAGATTATATACCTTATAGTTAAACTTGTTACGTACTGTACATTGTGTTCGCCATGCTGAGCCAGTGGCAGGCGCTGATTCACGATATTGTTTAGCTGTGCTTGACTCAGGAGTATCTTCTGGACGTGGATCAGATGTCTTGAAAAAAGTAGTTTTGTCTTCGTTGGTTCCTCCAGTAAAGCCAATACCAAACCTTGCACAGGATTGCCGTCCAGAACCAAGAATTTCATCAAGAGTTGAAGTGGTATCCATCATTTGGATTTTTCTTTTTGTAAGTACTCAGTTCCAGCTTCAGTTCTTGACTTCTGATGTTATCACATCTGTGCTTGTTTTTATGGTTATTTTGAATCATCCAGTAACTAAGTTCTTTGATTTTGCTTATTTAAATACATGTTTTCTTTGCTATTATCATTTAATTATGGTTCGCACTTGTTTTGAATATTTTACGGTGTTTATTAGTGTTTTTGAACCATTTTAGGTCAAAGATATGACCAAGGGGGAGTTCAAGGATGAGTTTGGAGCAATTTTGGATGAGTTCGGGGCCCAGTGGACGACGCGTCGAGCCAAGGGCTCGACCCGTCGAAATTTTCCAGTAGCTAATTAATTCGCGACAGGAAGTCTCGACGCGTCGAATATGCGTCTGTTTCTGGGATAAAAACAGACGCTTAAAGTGGCGCAGCTGGGCAAAATTTCAATACAAGCGCGAGATTTCTTTTCCTAATATCAATTGCGCGGATTTCAAGGCTCATATCTCCATATTAAAAGTTAGCAATTCAAGGAATCTTCCAAATTCTAAATATCATTAAAGACGGAAATTTCTTTATTTAAATATAGGAATTTAGAATTTGAGTCCAATTTGGTACAAGATTCCTATTTCATCTCAACTTTGTACCCACTATAAAATCACTCATTCCTCAACCCTAAGAACACACCGAGAGATTTTCAGAGTTCTTTGTAGACAAGAAAGAGAGAAATCAAGAGGTTCAAGTTATCTTTGGAAGCAAGGAGGAAGCCACGGAGATTCGGGAGAATCGCTTGGTCAATTCTTGTACTCTTTTGATGATTTATGATTCTTTATTTATATTTGCTATGTATAATTTAGCCATGCTTGGCTAAATTCCTTAGGGATTTTTGGGTGAATTTGTTTATGAACCTATGTGCCTAGCTTTAATTTCTTAATATATTTATGTTTGGTTTTATGATTTTGTTGCAATCTTGTTTTTAACATGTTCTTGTTGGTAATTAAAGGCCTAAATTACTAGCTTCATAGTCATATTTGTGTCACCAATGGGAATTGGGGCATAAATTAGGGCACACACGATTGCACCTAATGGTTGGTCCTTGGAAAGGGGAACTTATTAGGGGAAATTTATCTAGATTATTGCTCATCGGGAGATGGTAGTAATTAGGAATAATTGAATGCTGATCTTTGATCTTATTGGGTGTTTAAGCCATGGGAGTGGAAATTCACTAGGAATAGAGATTACGGGGATTCGATTCCACTTTGCATTCCATACAAATCTTAATTCCAAACCAAATATTACAAACGTTAATTGGCACTAGGTGATTAAACATGTGACCCCAAGAATCCTGTTTTGCTCTATTGTCTACAAAACCTTGTTACTTATTTTATTCTGCTTATTATTTTATGCAATCAATCAACCTTCAAGTTTTGTTCGGATTAGTTTCATATGAGTAACCTAGTAGCTAGTGATTAGTAAACCACCTCTCTGTGGTTCGACAACCCGAATACTCCAGGTATTATTTGTTTGCCCAAATTACAGCAATCAACTTCCTTTTTCAGTTTGTCTTCTCGGTCAGTGTATTCTTTAATTAATGCGTCCCTATCTGCTACTTGACCTTTGAACACGTTTACAACATTTTGCAATACTCTAACTTCACTAGACACTATACGATTTGCTTTAAGTAATGCTTCCCACTTGGGATACAACTTGTTAAACTCTACTTCATAAGATAAATCTGGTATTTCATGGTCTTCCGCCGAGTTGTATTCACCACCTCCGTGTCAGATGCATCTCCAGGTTCTGAACATGTCGCAACTCTAGTAGTAAAAGCTACAAAATTACCAAACATTTCTTCTACGCCAGAGCCAGCAGCTTCTGATTCAGGTTCGTCATCACTCCAAGTTGTGACTGTCATGGACTTCTTTCGCCTAAGATAAGTTGGACATTCAGCTTGAACATGACCAAAGCCCTCACACTCGTAACATTTTATTCCTTTGTTGTTTGATTTTTCCCTGGAGCGGGCTGGACATGAGGCAGCAGGTTTTGAGTTTGACATGCTAGTTTTTGTATCAGTTTTCGACATGTTTGAGCTTGTTCCTTTTTGAAATTTTTTGTTTTGTGAATTCTTCTGAGATATCTTTTTCAAAAAATTAGAAAATTGTTTAGTTAAAAAAGTAACTGGATCATCACCTGATTCATCTGGGTTAGCGGTATCATCATGTTCTTCAGCAACAAATGCAACTGTCTTTTGCTTTTTGGTATGATCAGTAAGAATTTCCATTTCGTAGGTTCGAAGATTGCCCATTAGTTGAGCCACTGATTTGTTCTCCCAGCCATCATGTTCTTGAATAGCGGTTACCTTCATCCTGAATCTCGGAGGTAAAGATCTTAGGATTTTTTTTGACAAGTTTTTGTTCGGAGAAAGGTTTTCCAAGAATTGTTGCTCGATTAGCTAACTCTTGTATGCGTTCGTGAAAACTCGCAATATCTTCGTCATCGTTCATACGTAGTTCTTCAAATTCAGTCTTTACCAGCTGAAGCTTTGACTGTTTGATTGAACTCGTACCTTCATAGGTGGTTTCGAGTATTTCCCACGCATTTTTTGCACAATCAATACCTGTAACCAACGAAAATTGATTTTCATGCATTAAGGAATAGATGTGTCAAGAGCCTTATCGTTATATCCAGCAGTGGTAATTTCAGCTTGAGTTCTCTCAGTTTCAGATTTTATCACTGGTGGATCACCGTCTTTTTCTCCAGGTTTTGTAGGTGTGGTGTCCAACCAGTCAGTACCGCTCGCCAAATCTGATCTCCTTGAGCTTTAAGGTGAGTTCTTCTTCGAGCCTTCCAGTATGCGTAGTTGTCACCTGTAAGCTGGGGAAGTGGCCTGAACCTTTCCATTCTGAAACACTTAGCAACAAGTGAGATTGAACAAAGTAATAACAAGAAGAACAGTATTAAAAACGCAGAACACTAAAAAATAAGGCACACGTAAAAGCCAGATCGAAAGACTAGTAACTTAAGCCTCCAGGCTCTGATACCAATTGAAATTATGCCGTGAACCTTAAACTAGCTGAACCTGAACTTCTACTTGATTTTTAAACTTATATTAGATTTTGATCGATTATTTTTGTTATTTAATGAGAGTAAATAATAGAAAATAAAAAGCAGTAAGTAAATCAAGTACACAAAGATTTGTTACGCAGTTCGGAGCGCTTCTCCTACGTCTGTGGGGCAACCCACGTCAGCTCAATCCACTATTGATGTTCACCAAGGAGTTTTACAATAGAACAGTACATTAGACTCTCACAGTCTTAACTACCATACTACAAACAACCTTCCTAACATCCAACATGGACCATGACGTGCATGTCTTGATAACCTTCGAACAATACTTCAACTGAGTCAGGCGCAGTCAGTAGCTCAGCAGAATAATAATATAATTAATTCTCAACATGCAAGCAGTGATCAATTCTCAAAATAGTAACTCTCGAAAATGACAAGTTTCCACAACTGGTGATCTTTCTATTTATAGCAAAATCCTTCCATCAGATAGCCACGTGATTTGCCTCATTTCATGTTTGATTCTTTCTCAGCCACTCATTTAATTTGGACTCCCATAATATGCTTGAACCATATATTCA
>VALG01016458.1:0-53027 GCA_009835305.1 Ipomoea purpurea | reverse complement strand
AGCTTGTTTATGGTATCTTCATCATTGTATCTGCAAATCCCCGTATGTTGTGTTTTTTTTTATGCCGATATATAAAAAATCAGCAGTTTGTAGATAAGGATGATATAAATTTAATTTAGGTAATTCATGCATATTAATTTAGAAATAGGAGCCAATTTTTATTATCAGGGGAGTGGTATTGTAACTATATTGGTAATCTGTATCACAATTTGTCGGACTGGTTTAATCACTCAACTTAATTTAATGACAACTTGTAATTATTGTAAGATCAAATGAGGAAAGATAAGAAATTAATCTTAAATTTTTGTGAGATGAGTTGTATGCTCATAGTTAGCAAATTGCTCTCACATACCATCGAGGGTAATATATAGATCGAGAACCAGAAACCATTGACAAGATTATTACATTGTAATTGATTGACAATAATATTAAGCAGTAGAGATATATCAAACAATTTTATATGCAAAATTCGTTTCACCTACTTTAAAACTATACAGTTATGGAATGGAAGATAATATATAAATTGGGGAGACGGAAAATAGTCTCTTTATCATGAATTGAAAAATTTATTTCACAGGCGACCGTCTCGAATCAGATCACAGTAAAAGAAAGGATATGAATTAAGAAATGAAGAGTAAAATTGCGAATAATTTGGACCAATTGACTACAAGTCAGCAACTAGTTAATCTTTTTGCAGATCATTGACTTTTTTACATAAAATCAGTAAATCTCAGTAATTTTTCAAATAATGGAAAAAAAATTTAAATATCATATCTGGTTATGAATTTACTCTTCCTAGATAAAACAATAAGCGATTTCACCATCAGGCAGATAGGTAAAATAGAACATGAAGAGGTACAGATAATAATATCATCTGATAACTATAGTCTAAGTGAATAGTTGATTGACAACGAAGTACTAGAAGTGTGACATGATATTTTATTGAATCCATAAATATGAGTCTAAGTAAGGGAAGAGAAAAAGAACAAATGCCTATTTTCATGCATAATAAGAATCTAAATTATAATGGAGCAGTGTAAATTAAAAATATAAGAACAAAAATAAGGGATGTGATGAAAATACTGTATTTCAGGTGATTCATCATCTAATAAGTTTTTAAATATTGCAATTAAGTAAAAAATGTAAAGTAAAAGGATGGAACGTGAGAATAGTTACGCAATAATAATATCTCCTACATCGGATCAAGTAATAAATTGAAAACGAAACATAGAGGTTAAAACGGAATACAGTATGCATTATGAATTAACTAATTGCTCTGATAAATAAAATAGAAATACATAGTATAAATAATTAAGAGTATAAATGATTAAAATGAAAAAGTGGTAAAAGATGAATCTATTATTTCTGATAAATTGAATATTCGACATATGTTAAATTACAATTTGACTAAAATATAAAAGATACAGATATTTGTTGGAATATCACCTATGATAGTATAAGATTGGGAGATAGTTATCACTCGATTAAAAAAGGCATAGGCTTATGGACCAGGACAGGCGTGTAGCTCTAAAAAGCGGGAATCAAGTGAAGACCAATATATAGAGTACGTTATGACCTAACCATGTAGACCTTGAATAGTCATGCTAGCCATTCCGATGTAATTGATTGATGGTAAGGGACAATACAAGTGCGGCATAGAATCGCAGATTATTTGATTGTTTTATAAATAAATGAAAGAAATAATATATATATTTCAAGAGCGTAGACAAAAAAATATAAGTCATTACATTAAGTAGGTCAGGCGCAATTCTAGTCAATATAAAGCAATTCTTATGAACCGAGTTGCCTCAAAGATTCCATGTTACCTTTATTAAGAAGAAAGATACTAAAGATAGTGATACAAATTAGAAATCTCCAAAGTTACCGCACTGCATGCCGGAAGATCTATCACATTATTGAAGGCATTAATTTGAGCAAATATAATGCTCAAATCCAATTACCAAATGATAACATCTAACTAAAACACATAAAATGAATCAAATCAGCATCTTCAATAATGCAATGATAATAAATATCTTTAAATATATTGAATAATTCATTCTAATTTATATTTTAAATATATAATAATCAATTCTGACAAAAAAGTCCAAATATTTAATATATTATATTTTTTGTAATACAACAAATCTATTAAACGTGGGCAATTTCACAACGGACACGTGCGCCAGAAATAGATAATTTATGTTAAAATATAGAAATCCAGTTCATAAGACATTCGTGATCAAAAGAGTTAAAAGGTCGTGAGGGACTCAATCAGATGACCAATAAGTTATCTGTGCAATGTATCGATTAATGGACCATTGCACATGAGGCATGGTAAACGGTTCTAAAACGATCTGATCGTTTTGAACAAATAAAACATGCGTCTTCACATTAAATGAAGAAAAAAAAAATATCAGGTAGATATTAACTCAGTACATTACATCAATGTGGATTATTATCAATAATAAGTTTACGGATAGTTAATAGATGGTGGATATTAAATAATAGTTTTGATATAAACGAATATTAAATAATATTAGGAGAATATTAAGTAATCGAATAGATATAGTTGGTTAAAGAATTAGTTGCCATAAAGAAAGATGGATGTTATCGATGGTAGTGGAATATTTATAACATTCTAATACAAATCATATATGTACTATGGATATATTCAAGTTCATATCATAGTGTGAGTAACTTATATAATACATTTAATCTCATCTATCCATCACTATCTACACATTGTGGATTTTATCTACTAACTCATTTCCCAATCGCGGAATTTTTATTAATATGCATGCCTATTGTGGGTTTATTAGCCCATAAAAATCAAAACTTAATTACGTCGAATTGATCTACCAGTATAAATAATTCATTCATTGAGGAAAATATAATATAGTACGAAAGATATTACTAAATCATAATAAGATTTGGAATATAGCTATTCCTTATTTTATTTGTGGTTATTAATACTCACCATTCATCAACAAATTTTAATTTCATAGTCATTTGAGATAGAGATATTTACTTCAGTATCAATAAGTCATATCATTATAGGATTTTACTCATGACAAATCACGGGTGTGGGGGAGGAATATAAAATCAAATATTCGATGACCTAAGTGAGTGGTAGTATAAGACATAAATTGACGTAAATCTTCTTGGAATTATAGACAAATATTGTGGCATTATATAGTTATGTTGAAAGTATTTGGATACAGAAATTATAATCTGAGATGAACAGACAGGCTTGATAAGAAATTGAAAAAAGGAGATAACCAATTAAACATGCTTCCATTGTTTTCGAGGCAATATTTGTTTCTAAAAAACCGATTTCGTCTGGATAATACAAATAGACGAGCATTCTTTTTTTTTTATTAAACGCACAAAACAGTTTGGTGTTACACCCTTCTAATGTCAAATTCAATATAGTATTCACAATAGGCCGTTTTTTTCATTTCTAGGAAAAAAGCAAATAGCAAAGGTGACATTACTAGGACAAGCAACGAATAAAATTTGGGGCGTCTCCTCGTAAGACATTAAAAGATTGTATTTGAACTGGAGAATGACGACAACTAGGCCCAACAATTGGGCAAAGAATCAGACAGTATGCTGCCTAGATAAACTAAGTAATTATGAGTTATGCTGTGGCAAATCCAAATGATACCCCACGGGCGATGGCATAAGTCAAAAAACGGCGCAGATTTTCTGACGAAAATAAACAGCGCGTGACCCTATCGGTGAAACTTGAAAAAAAGAATAGAATCGAGTGTCGATCATCAGGCATAGCAAAAGTGGAAATTTAAGGAATCAATAATGTAAGGATAACGATTTACATTAAATAGAAATGAAGAGAGTTAGAATAGTTATGAAAACCATTTTCTGGTTACATACGTTATGTCCTTGAATAGTAAATTGGTTACTTAGACCCGAACAAATGCAAAACCTAGTAAGCTCCATATGTTGGGATTATTTCCTAATATTCATAAGAAAAATCAAATAAAATTTTTGTTATCTAAGGAAGAGAAGGTTAGAGAATTTCATGGGTAATCATGATGTTGGATTTTTACTTCATACATTATCATAGATCATTGTATGATGGACATATATTGAACTACTTCATTGTGAAAAGGAATTACGACACCTCATTCATTGTGGATTTTACCTTGAATCATTGATAAATCATAATTGAGTAAAACATAGGTCATATGAAAAATAGGTGTGTGATACATGGACTACATTCATAATGAACGACAAACTTAAACATGATTTCACAAAACTTGGATGTGGTATACGAAATTCATATCAAGCATGCAGGAACGATGTCGCAATTGGCAACTATATGAGTATGAATTGTGGTATATACGTAATAAATGTGGTTATATAGTTATTCATTGTGGATATTTATTCAATCATATATTGTTGGATATTTAGTTATCATCTGTGGATTTTACTTCATTCATTCATTCATTGGGTTACTTCATTTCAGGCATTCATGGATATATAGTTATGAAATTGTGGTTCAATCCATACACTGTTACCCTGTGAACGTTGGGGTTCAACTACACGACGTATGAAACATCGCTGGTTATAAGATAAATGCTAGGTGCCATGAATTAGTACGAAGGAATGGTTGAGGACGACCTGAAATCTTCGTCCTATAATGGGAAATTCGCTTAAAGGCGATATCATATTTAATATTATTTTTTTTTAATCAAAACTGAGGGCCACCGTTTATTGGAATTAACCGTTAGCACCTTGCAAGGTGCATTCGGTGCACAGCATAATTTGCGCTAAGATAGCAAATATGGGCCGTATGGTTCATAAATTATAAATCTAACAAATATTTTGCTTCTTATTATTATTATTATTATTTAAACAATCATTTTCGAAAAAAAAAAAAAAAACAATTGTGAATCAACACATTCAACGCAAGCCTGATAAATTTCACCGTCAATAAGTGGTTGAGAAAGAAGGGCATGACCATAGCTTCCACCCGCCGACTACCCACCGCTTCGCGCCCCATCCAACCAACACGTGTCAATGCTATTCCTACCCTACCAAGCAACAAAAAAATGTAATTTCTGGAAAAATATTTCTAGATGTCCGGAGTGCATAATAATTTTCCTCTTTCCTTCATTAATACTTTTGGCTATAAATTTCATTTTGTTACTTTTAATGCATAACTTTGACAAAATCATTTAAATTATACTATTTTTTGGTGATAACGAAAAATTCGTAATTACTATCAAAGAGTAAGTATTAAGTAAACTCTCGTTTATATATCTAAGAGCTCATAAAGTTAGATCCGTAACAAGAATTTAAAAATTTGATATAATTATTTTGAAATGAATAATTTATATTATTTAATTTTAATATTTTTTTTTTATTTTCTTACTTTACTTTTATATTATTTTATTTACTTTTCTTAAAACCCTTACATTCCAATCATAGTTATGTATTCTTGAAACATTTTAAAAAAAAAATTGATAATCTTGTATTGATATTCACCAGGATACCGAATGATACTTTGATAAATCTTAAAAAACTAATTTAAAAATACACATTGGACAATGAACTATTCCGACAATGCGCGTGTGGTAACTAGTATATATAATAGACCGTAAACTATATATAAAATATGTAAATACGCATTAAAAATACCATGTGCATTGAACTCAAAACATTTCAATACCTAGAATCATGTTGCACCCTATCCTTTTCGGTGTGGTGGCCGTAGTGAGTGATGGTGGATGATAGTGCACTGCTGGAAATTATGAAATTCCGACCACCTTGAAAGTGATCTTAAATCAAGTCGAAAGTCTTGTTCCGACCACTTTTGGTATCCGAAAAAATCTTTGTTTCTATTTCCGATCACGTTTTACTTTCAACTTGATTTAAGATCACTTTCAGGTGGTCGAAATTCCATAATTTTCAACAGTGATGGTGGAGATTCACAAATAAATCTTGATTAAATTATATCATTACACCATAAATTCTTCCTTCTCATTAGATAAAATTAATTTCAATTTTTTTCTTAAAAATTTGAAAAAATCACTATTGTGAATAAACTAGAGTTTTTTTGCACTTTTGGTCCCCACGACTATAGTGACACTGACAAATTGATCAACGACTTTTGAACATTGTAATGTTAGTCCACGACTATTGATTTTTTTGTAAAAATGGTCCTTCCGGTCACTTTCCCGTCAAAATTTCACCGAAAAAAAAATTCTCTATTTTAGTCGGATTAAAATTGATATTTTACTTTTCCGATAAAATCATGGTAACTCAAATGAACATGTCCACAGAGACTAGACCTGTGCTCACTTCGCACAAGATTCACAATAAATCTTGATTAAATTAGTCATTACCCATAAATCTCTCCTTCCCATTAGATAAAAATTAATTCTATTTTTTTTCTTAAAAAATTGAAAAAATCACTATTGTGAATAACTATTATGAATTGACATAGGAATGTGTAATACAACTCGTTTATAAAAAGGAATGTTTGAAATCCGTTTTAACAAACAAAATTAGCCAAAAACAAGGAAAGGTCAAAATGGGTTTCTCTCTCAATTTTCAATTCAAAAACAAAACGCCGTCGTCAACCTCAATTAGAAGTTTCCTTTTACCTATGACTATAGTCTATACAAGAAGATATGTCTTTATGTCCTTATCAATCAACCTTAAGTGACCGAATTGACTTATCCCCTATTATCACATTATTATTTCCACATACCTTGAGAACTAATAAATGAAAACATTTATTGTGTATAGTTTGGGAAATTTTAAAATAAGAATGTTGGAAATTAGATTATAGACTCTCTATTATTATGATCTAAATTCGTATATATTTATTTATTTATTTATTGAGACATCAGAGTCAATTTAAGATTGTTGATTTTGTGCGAAAACTCGAGGCTAATCATGTGGGTGATAGATATGTGCGTTAGAAGTTTTTTATGAATAGTTACTCCATTTAACGTTGTAATGAATAGATATTGTCTTCTTTGTATTAAAGTTTGAAACTATTTACACAATACATATCACAATTTGCTACGTGCAGTCATTCATCATTAAAATACGTCTCATATTTACGTTTGATTTTCTTTATTTCCCGTGTTAATCCTAACTAATAATTTAATACAGTCAAGTGAGTCAATATAGAAAAAAGATTGACGATACTTGTGTAAAAAAATAATAATTTTACTTTCAACATTTACAGAAAAAACATTTTACAATATTGTAAATATAAATTTACAAAGTTCTGAATGTACGCATCGTATTATTTGAAATCTCACTACACCCTAGAACAATTTATATTTGTCATTTATATACATCTGGCAAAGTACAATTTATAACTTTACAAAACATACTATATTGTCAAATATTCATTATATAAAAAAAAATGTTGAATCTCTTTTTATTTATAAGAATCAAATTTAGTCTTTGACATTATAGATTTAAGTTGTATTATATGTTTTACTATGGAAAACTATAATTTTACTTTCAATAATATATACTTGTAACATGTAAGCATGCATTATTAGGTGGAAAAAAAAACAAAAGAATGAAAAAAAAAGAGCAAATAATACTTTTTTTTAGGTGCGCTGAAGGGACTGGAGGTCTCAGGATTAGTAAATTCTTATTGTAGCCACATTCCTAGCATCATTTTTTAAAAAAATCATCATTTGTTTGGGGTGATTCAGAATCGTTGTGCCATTAGCTGCTTTGCCCCTAGTGGCGAGAAAATTCAGGCATTGATTGCCTTTCAAAGGACGTGAGTGATAACATATTTACAGAACCACTTCATGATAATTGTAGTCATTGATCACTGTTTTTGTTTCTGGGCGTCTCATTCTCCCCGTTGATGGCATTAACCATTACTTCAGAGTCAATCATGTAACCATTTTCTTTAAACTCCTAATTTAACGATAGTGAACAATAAAAATTAAAAATAAATAGAATACAACTCACTATTTTTTAGTTTTTACGAATATAATTTTTTTCTAATTATATCACCAGGGTTCACATTTCATTAAAATTTCATAATATACTGCTCTGGTTTAACTATAGAAATTAATGGAAGTCTCGGTCGCCGTGAACCGTACGATCAACTTCCTTTTCATTGCTAATTTTATTATAAAATAAAAAAAATAACACAAACACGGTAAAACACCAGATTCCAGCCCACTTCCAGCTTGAATTTTGTCATAAAATACGCAGATGTTATCCGACATCGTTTTAGTTCCCCGGACCAAAAATCAACGGTTCTGACTTCCCCCCATCTTTTTCGTTTAGTTATAATGCGCTCATTCATGACGCGGCGTACTAACCTAGCTTTCTATTTTGGCCCTTCCCCCCTGCATTCAATCGCAGCGAATCTAGAGAGAGAAAACAGAAGAGAGAGAGAAGAGAGATAGTGAGAGAGAGGAGAGAGAGGGAGAGAGAGGGAGAGAAGAGCGTCTCCGGTGCCGGAAAAAGAGAAAGGAAACAGCGTTGTCGGCAATGCTTAGCGGTCAACTCTCCTGTTCAGTCAATCTCTCTTTTTTCTCTTCGTGATCCGGCGTTGTTTCGACCGCGCCGTCCTCGCTTAAAGATCTGTCTACATTTCAACGATTTGTAAGAGCTCTGAACCGTGCAAAATCTAATCTTTAGCTTTGATACGTACGTGTGTGTGGAGAGCTCTTAAACGAATGAAAGTTAGCGAGCACATATTAGATATTGCCGTAAAATATTGGCTTTGTTTCCTGGTTGGGATTTCTGTAATTTACTCTGTTTCAATTATATCTTTGCATTTTTTTTAATGTCGGTGGACTTTTTTTTTGGGATAAGTATATGTTGAACAACAATCTTGCTGGTAAAACATTGTCGGGGATTTTAAATGTAGTAGAAAACATTTTGATGGATGTGTAGCAACATTAGTCCAAATGAATTCGGATTTATTTTCGGTTTAGAATTTTTTTCGTTATTTTTCCCCTTTGACTTTGAATTTGTTAGTGTGTGAAGTGATTTCTAGTTTGAAGGTGGTGTAGTTTGAAATCTGGTGGTGGTTTTGCAGAAGTAGAAGAAAGAGGAGAAGAAATCTTTCCGATCCAATGGCGCCAAGCACAATTCGGAAGGCGATTGGGACAGTGAAGGACCAGACGAGCATTGGGCTCGCCAAGGTGGCAAGCAACATGGCTCCGGAGCTGGAAGTTGCGGTTGTGAAGGCCACTAGCCACAATGATGATCCGGCGTCTGAGAAATATATCAGAGAGATTCTCCGCTTGACTTCGTTTTCCAGGGGGTATGTGAGTGCCTGTGTGTCGGTTGGTGTCCAGGAGGCTGGGCAAAAACCCGGGAACTGGATCGTGCCCTCAAAGTGTTTGATGCTCATTCACCCGTCTACTCAATGATGTGATGCAGTGTTTCAGCAGGAGATTATGTATGCAACCAGGCGGGGCCACGAGGTTGTTGAAACATGTCTGATTTTAGGGACGAGGCACATTTCGACTCGTGGGATCATTCTGCTTTTTGTGAGGACTTATGCTCTCTATCTGGATCAGAGGGCGGAGATGATGTGCTTTGAGAGGAAAGGTGAATGGCAATGGAGGGAAGATTGGAGGTATGGGTCACGAGAAGAGCAGCAGTGGAGATCTCCTCCAGGCTCAAACAGGGGAACAATTATGATTATAGTGAGTTCAGGATGAGCCTGTGAATGGGAAATGAGGAGATCGAGATCATCTGGGGATGTCCGAGAGTCTACTCAGGACAAGAAAGATGTGACCCCAGTGAGAGAGATGAAGCTGGAGAGGATTTTTGGGAAGATGAGTCATTTACAGCGGCTTTTTGATAGGTTCTTATCCTGTCGGCCCACTGGTTTGGCTAAGAATGAGAGGATGGTTTTGGTGGCTCTATACCCCTATGGTGCAAGAAAGTTTCAAGCTTTATGCTGATGTCTGTGATGTCTTGGCTGTTCTGTTGGATAGATTTTTGATATGGAGCAACCAGATTGTGTCAAGGCCTTTGATGCCTATGCCAGGCAGCTAAGCAGATTGATGAGCTTATGGGATTTTATAATTGGTGCAAGGACATTGGTGTTGCAAGGTCATCTGAATACCCGGAAGTACAGAGGATTACTGCCAAGTTATTGGATACTTTGGAGGAATTTGTGAGGGATAGGGCAAAGGCTGTGAAAAGCCCTGAGAGAAAGGTGGAGAGTCAACCAGTACCTGAGGAACAGCCAGCCCAGATATGAATGAGATTAAGGCCTTACCCCCACCGGAGAATTATGCTCCACCACCACCACCAGAGCCAGAACCTCCTAAGCCAGTTGTTCAGGAAACAGCGGATTTGGTGGATTTGAGGGAGGAAGGAGTCACTGCAGACGACCAGGGAAATAAATTCGCTTTGGCATTGTTTGCTGGGCCCGTAGGAAACAACACAAACGGATCGTGGGAAGCTTTCCCCTCTAATGGTGAGCCTGAGGTAACATCTGCTTGGCAGAACCCAGCTGCAGAGAGTGGCAAAGCTGATTGGGAGTTGGCATTAGTGGAGTCGGCAAGCCATTTATCACAGCAGAAGGCCACCCTGGGCGGCGGGCTTGATCCATTATTGCTGAATGGCATGTATGACTCGGGCATTGTTAGACAACACGCGAGCACTGCCCAGCTGACTGGTGGAAGTGCTAGTAGTGTAGCATTGCCTGGACCAGGGAAGACTACAACGCCAGTTTTGGCACTTCCAGCACCCGATGGAACTGTCCAGACAGTCGGAGGGGATCCATTTGCTGCATCGTTGAATGTTCCCCACCTTCATATGTACAGATGGCAGATTTAGAAAAGAAACAACAATTCCTGGCACAGGAACAGATGGTGTGGCAGCAGTATGCTCAGGATGGCATGCAAGGCCAAACGAGTTTGGCCAAGATCAGTACCGGTGGATACTCTGCTCCAGGACAACTACCATATATGCCTTACGGAATGCCACCAGTTAAATGGCATGGGAATACCACCCGCAGGGTACTACACTACCTACTGATTTTGCCATATATATACATTAGCATTTTCTGTTCTAATTTTGCCACAATTATTCATTCCGCTGTCTTTTATGCGCGCTAGTATTCCTCTCCCTATCTGTGCATGTCAACAAGGAAGAGAGAAAGAAAACTGAACTCATGAGTTAATGATTGTTGTGGGTTGTGGATTCTGGCATTGTTTGTAATTCATTTATACTATTCATTCATGTTTTGTAATATCTGGATTTTTTTTTTTTGTATGTTCATGTGATATAATATGAAGCTGATTATTCTAGTCTGAATTAATATCTAGCAAGTCTTCAAATTTCAAAAACTTAATACACCATTTACTGTGTTTATATCTTGTTTTTGCTAAACTATTCTGTCTTATACATACTTGGCCATGCATCTGATTATAATAGCTTTCTCAAAATGTTTGGTATCATATTCCTTTTATTACCATTATCTGTAATGTCACTTTAAGCTAACATGGAATGATGCATTCTTAGAGAAATGAACAAGGCATCTTATAGTGTGATATAGAAAATAGCAAAACTCTGCTAGCTTGGTGAGGAGTAGCGTGACTGGTCCCTAATGCAACTTGATAAGCTACAATCTTGAAAGTGACCTACCTAGCCAGGATTGGTATTAGAAAAGCCGTAATCCATTCTCTTGATACTATCGAGTTTTTGGTAACTAGCGTAGCAAAACCTCGAGTGTTTGGCTACCGATGAAGTTGTTATGATCCGATTGCGATAAGACCAAATGTATTGTAGTGCATTGGTGGATTCTGGTGTGTTTGTTCATCCAAATCCTGCTGTGTTTTGTCATCTGAATCTACCAGAGGTGTGGTTCACCCACCCCAGCAGCCAATTTGTTCTATGTTGACATCAGAGGGGAAGTTGAGCTGCAATGTGAACAGGTTTGTATCAAGGATACTTCAATACTAGTAGTATTAGTATTTGTCCGAGTTTAATACTTATATAGTCCGTGATTATAGTGGTTTTTATTCAATTTTAGTTCTAAATAACTTTTTGTGCTCAATTTAGTCCTTGACTTTGATGGTTTTATACAATTTAGTCTTTTGTTAAAATTTTGTTAGTTGACTATTAGAAATAGGGTCAAAATAGTAATTTCTCAATCTTTTATCTCATTTGGGATGATTCCTCCTTCTTCCTCTTATTATTAAGATCCATGTAGAAATGCAAAATCCTTCGTACTCAAATCCAACTAAAAAGCCTATTTTTAAAAAAAAAATTGTAGGCAAATATTTATTTAATTAGTGTTGAAGTTGATTTGATGACAAATCTTTATTTTTTTTTTAGAAGAAGGAATTAATTCATTAAATCAGCTTCAAGAACGTTTACATGAAAAGAAGGTGGAGAGTCTAACCAATCCCCGCAATCTGATATAGAAAAGGCCCCTAGCAAGAGTATGAGCTGCACTATTCGCAGACGCTTAACAACAATTAATTTCAACATCACCTATGTTGGATGCTAAATTTTAATATCATCTACCAATAAACCAAAAAGCATAACTAAAAGGAGCAGAACGAATGGCATGAAAAAGTACTTGAGAATCCATTTCAATTTCCACACTTCCCATACCGGTGCCTTTTCAAGTTTCAACCAACTCAATGCTCCCGTAGACTCATGCCCTCGGCCTCCTTAACCCGGTAAATCCATCAACTATCCATATTCTTAGCAGCCATGAAACTCCTGATCATCACGCATCACCCACCCTAGCCCCATACGGTTTTGTGCCTTGATCCAAAAGAAGCATCCGAGTTCACCTTATACCTCCCTTGCCGTGGCCTCATCCAACGCACAACAGGATCAGATGCACTGTGAATAGATCCTATTGCATTCGCACTCATCCACCCTCCAAAAAACTAAAATCAGCTGCACCGTGAACAATCCCATTGCATTCGCACATCGTCCATCCTTCCAAAAAACTAAAAGCCCTTAGGGAAGCTAAGAAGAAGGAACCATCCCAAATGTGATAAGGGGTGATAAATTAGCATTAGGACCCTATTTTCTAACATTCAACTAACAAAAATTTTAACAAAAAGGACTAAACTGTGTAAAATTATCAAAGTCGGGGATTAAATTGAGCAGAAAAAGTCATTTAGAACTTAATTGAGTAAAACCACCATAGTCGAGGACTATATTGGGTATTAACTCGTATTTGTCCATATAAGTAAGGACAACCACAATATTGGTTTTTAGAGAGTTTTTTTGCATGCTTACAAATGTGAAGATGCTCTTTCACTAAATGGGAAGAGTGGTTTTTCATTATATAAGACGTTGAATTTTGTCTCCATAAGTGGGACCCACCAAGAAAAAAAAAGTTGTGCCTTGGTCCGCGTGAGAGGCAAAACTACCATCCAACAACATTTTTATTTTTTTTTCAGATTTTGTTTGTTTTTTTTTTTTTTTTCCCTTCTCTCCCATATTCTCTTTCCCTGCAAAAATTCATCAAAATTTATGCTTATTGAGGATGTTCGTAAGGTGTGTGTTTAAAAACTAGAAAATAATCCTGAAATATATATTTATGCTGATAATATTTGATACAATCATGTAAGGAGTGCTTGTTATACCCGATAACATTTGATACAATCAGACATTCCGTATATATGACAAGATATTATCAACATCAATGTCGATTAGTAACATAGCCAAAACCATACATTAATGTGGGCTTGTGAGTTGTGAGTGTGAATACATACATACACACATAGACATACAAAGACCTCAGAACAAGAATCCATTTTTGTTGTTGATAGTGTGTTAGTGACTTTAACTTTCCATAGAGTTATTCTATTCCCCTTTGTGGGGGACTATCTATCTAAAGTGTTAAACAAGGCTAGATTTTGCTTTTGCTTTTTTGGTGATACCAAATACAGTTGTCTACCCAACTAGTTTTTAAACCTTCTAGACCCTATTATGCTCCTTCTTCCATTTTCCACAAGATTCCTACTGTCCTTTGCAACACAAACACCCTCTAAGCTTTACTTGCTCTTTTTTTGGCCACTTTCCAAATTTCCTTTTCTTTTCTATATTTTAAAAAAAAAAAAAACAAAGCATATACATGTCCTGTTTTAGAGTAGTGTTTTAAAGGCTCTTTCCCCACCTATTTTGGTTTGGCATTTTAATAGGGGAGAGCTGGACCACTCTAAGAGGAAAGATTAAAATATAAGAGAATGTTGTTTAATGTTAAATTAATGGAAGAAATACATTTTAATATTATATTTTTGAACTTGTTATATTTTAAATATATTGATAAGAAAATTTAATGACCAGATGTTACATCAAGTGGTCGCGTGGCCTAATGGATAAGGCGCTCGCCTCCGGAGCGCGGGAGATTGTCGGTTCGAGTCCAGTGATCGAGGCTTTTTTTTTTTTGACTAAACTAGGTATACGGGTAAGAATAACTAATGACCAAATAGTTTGCCAATCAAAGGGGTCGCGGGCCTAATGGATACAGGCGCTCGCTCCGGCAGGCGGGAAACGATTGTGGTTGAGTCCCACCGTGATCGAAATTTGTTTAGGCTATAGTAAAATGCTGATTCTGTGTTCCCTTTCTGTTTTTTTGGGTAAAAAGATAAGAATCTTTTTTTTTTAATGATTCAACATAAATTTGAATTCATTAAATTGAGCCTTGATATTAGCAAATATTTTAAAAAAGTTGGTAATGTTAACAATATAATTTTGCTAAAAAAAAGCACAACATATTCATTTACCCATTATATTTTTAATACCAAATAAAAGAAAAAAAAGTTACAAAAATAGTGACATTGTCACACTATTAGTTAGTCATCAAAATCCTCTAAAGAACACAAACGAAATAGCTAGTTAATAAAAATGAAGCATCCCTTAATAATCATGTAGATGCCTCTTCCTCCATGAGCTTATAGGTGGCCACCCCACTATTATGCCCTTTTCTTCAATATTCCTAAAATCAAAAGGTTAGTTAGGAAAGTATATATAGACAGATATATACTATATTGTAACAGAGTTAATAGTACTCAAAAAAAAAAAAAACTATTTTACTGATTATTATTATTATTACATTTGATTTTTCAATTCAAAGATATTTCAAAATTTATCAAATGATTTCTCAAAAATTGATAAAAGGTTGCATTAATTAATTAATTTTGTGGGTTGCAAAAGATTTTTTCACGGGCATTACGAATTTTGAGTAACTTTGATATGCAAATTAAATCAGTGTTTTTTTTTTTTTTTTTTTTTTTTTTTTTTTTTTTTTTAAGAAAATATAAAATAAAATAAAAGTTAGACTTGATATTTAAGAAACAATTTTTATTGCAGAGTACTTGTCTCAAAAATATATTTAAATATAAAAAGTTTAAAAAAATATAAAAGTGACAGAAATTATACTTCAATCTAATAACTCACTGGTAGGGGTGAGCGTCGGTTCAGTTCGGGTGATACCGAATTTTATTTCGGATATCCGAAAATTTCGGGTGATTTTTGACACCCGATATCCGAACCAAATTTAATTCAGATATGTTCGGTTCGGGTGAAATTATTTCGGGTTTATTTCGGGTTAGTTTGGATATACCCAAAATATTATTTTATCAACTTTGAATTGTTTTAAATGATTTATTATTTTATTATTTATATTTTTTCATATACTATTAAACTAAAATAAAGACATTAGGACTATGTGGTTTAATGGTACCCGGTTGGACTTCCATTTGGAAGGTTGTGAGTTTGAGCTTCAGTGGAGGCGTTATTGGATCTTTTATGAAATACATTTAAAACTAATTATATTATTATATTTAGAATAAAATTTCGGTTAGTTCGGGTTTCGGGTCGGGTGTAGATAAATTTTTAGCATTCCATATCCAAACCTAATTTATATTCGGATATCATCAAAATTTAAAATATCCGCAACTATTTGGGTACACCCAAAATTTAAAAAAAAAAAAAAAAAAGTGACGAAAATTAATAAGGTTTTACTATACCCTTGATCAACTTGGCATCTTCTGAAGCTGCCTGCATTATTGTGATCATCTTCCTCATCACTTGGTTGCCTGCTCCACTGAAGCAACGCCGCCGCCACCGGGGTCTTACGTCCGGCCGTTCCGCCGCAGTTCTCAACGTCACGTCGGAACTCCGTTTCTTCATCATTGCCTGGTTTTGGCCTAGCTCCATTACTTCCATATCAGAAAAAAAAAACAAGAAAGAGATCGAGAATTGTGGCCTAGCTTTTCTTTCAACCTTACAATATATATATAGAGAGAGAGGGGTGGGGGTAGGGGAGGGGGTGGGGAAGAGTTATGGGCAACTGGGTGTGATGCATGTGAGTGTGGGTGCATCTATATATACATATATATACACACAGAAACAGAGAGCTGAGAGAATTGAAAGAAATTAAAGAGGGGAATGGGAACGTAGAAGTTGGGTCTGCCATAGAGTGGCAATGAGAGGAACAGGTGAGAAAAGGGTGTTTGGTACCCATATAGGACTTTTAGTAAGATTTTACTCCAAATCCCTACCCCACCTTGTCTCTCCATGTCCCATACACGATTACAACATAACAAGAGAAAAAAAAAAGCAAAATGGACCGGGTGGGGTGGTTGAATATGTATCTATCACTCTAACAGATATTTGTAACTAAGTAATTAATCTCACTAGAAGATTGTGTGCCATAATTTAACTTAGAAGATGTTGACAAGAATCAAAATTTAACCTACATGTTAAGAATCATGCTTCACTCAATTGGTCATCATTTTGGACTATTTCATTATCTTGTTATGTTGCAGTAATGTATGCATAGTATATGTATTTTTCTATGGGGTGCCGGTTTGTTTCGTGTATGATACAACACACACAATAACCTAGCTAATTGCATAGTGATGAAGTAGTTTTTATGGTGAAGGGTTGTGTCAAATACAAGAATGACGGTAAGTATTTGTTACGAATAAGTTGTCAAAATATGTGTGTGTAGAATTTGTCATATTTTGTGTATATATTTTATATATATATATATATATATATATATATATATATATATAGCCAGTAGGTGTTCTGTACATCAACAGAGTATGAAATACAGTACACTGGTTTTACCTTCCCACACAACAATCTTAAAACATTTTTGGAATAAAGAACTTTTAGAATTAATTTCAATTTTAATTTCTCCAGTAACATGATTTTTTTCTTATAATTTATCATTGACATTCAAATTAACTAAAATAGTATTGATTAAACAAACTCTTTCTTCTTTATTTATTTTAGTTAGTAATTTTTAATTATTTTTAAATTTAATTTTTTGTATTTAATAGTACTTTAATATAGTTTCTAAATATATAAATTTTACATATTAATATTAAACTTAATATTGTGAAAAATTGAATAAAAAATTAACTTCAACCAAGCCTCGTTAATCGAATTAGACACAAAAATGGAACGAAGAGTAATTAATTGCATTATATTTATCAGGACTATTGACAATATATATTTAAAACACATTAAATATTTATAATAGTACAGCAGATATGTCTGTTTTTTTTTTTAAAAAAAATAAAATAAAAAATAAACATAATTAGCCTTGTTTCACAAATATATATAATAACTGAAATAATTGTAAATCCTCAACTCAAATCCAAAACAAGTAATATAAACTCTTATTACAACATACATATATTCTCATTCTTAAAACTCAACTCTATTTTCTTGAGTCAAAGGTGAAAATCAATTTATTAGTAGTAGTACATGCAAGATTTAAAGTGAAGATGGCATGCTAGGATTCTATCTATTAAGAGCATAAAGCAAAGAGATCCTCCTTTATTATCATCCTTAAATGTTTGAATAAATGAAGCTAAGTAATCTGTCATTACTTATCCCAAACTAAAGAGCCCAGGTTTGACAAGTGAACAAATATGTTAGGTTAAATTAACTAAACACTTTCAATTATAAGAGGAAATTATTACATTTATGATCTCTTTAATTATTTCGTAAATTGAATCCTTTAAGTATAAAATAAACATGTCTGGTGTCTTATTATCTGATCTCTTCAGTTGTAGATATGGCATTTTATTTACAAATTGAACATTCATGAGAAAATGTTTTGTCACCCTTAGGTCTTATCGACATGAAAAAGATTAGGGAAGACCATTGGAGGTCATTTAAAACTCGGATGACCACCGCTGATAAATTGCTAATACTCGGAGAACCATTGGAAGTATTACCTCTTTTCTTTAAATCAATTCTCTTTTTGTCTTCCAGAGAATGCTAGGAGCATTGAAACGTCAATTTTCAAAGATACAATGAATCACACGTAAATATTTAAGCATTCAATATAAACGTTTCAACGAATTCGAATAAAAGCACTTCATAATTTAAATAGAATTGTTGGTAGAACACGTAAAACCGTAAAAGTAGAGAAACTTCGTGGATAGGTAAAATGCACCAAAAAATTGTAGTTATTGGAAAAGTGCATTTTATTAGTATGAGTTAATGCACATGAAGTCTTCCGAGTATAGTGGTATTTTCACTTTAGTAGTCCTAAACTTTCAAATTGACCATATGTGTCATTCGACTTTCAAATTTAGCCATTTCGTGGTCCGAGTTAACACCCATGGTCCTTCAATTTTTGAAATTTAACCAGTCGTGGTCCTCTTGAAAGGACCATGGTTGTTAAAATTTAATAGTGAAGGACCATGGGTGGTTAACTTGGACCACGAATGGTTAAATTTGAAAGTCGAAGAGGCCAAGGATGATTAATTTGAAAGTTTAGGACTAAACGTGGCAAAACCACTATACTCGGAGGACTTTAAATGGTATTAACTCTTATTAGTATTTATGACATTCAAGCATATAAGTCCTATAACTACACAAGGTGGATTCTGATCCACCTATAATTTGAGAGGAAATGAAGGATGTCGTCTTCCAGTTTTTTTTTTTTTTTTTTTTTTTTTTTTTGAATGCTACTGACTCTATTACACCTATAGTATCTTTGTTTAAATATACTTTCTCACCTAATGAAGTATAAAGAAGTCAACAACGTCTCCACTGACCTCGATCTCATGAACTCCCACATGGGAGAGGTCACTACGTTGCCATCTTCCTGCTTATTTCACTATAGGGAGAGAAGTTTAGTTACATGTCGAAATCAAATTGGTGAAAATAAAAACACCACGCACTCACAAACCACATCAACCATCTGATTGTCTTTTTTTCCTTTTCACCCTAATCAAAGCACTTTTATGGTTAAGTCTGAAAAGAATCTTTTCCCATATAGATATACATATACAAAACATCATCCTAATTATACAATGGGGATTAGTCTGAGTATGGTAACGGACAAGGGCGGAGGTACATGGTTTACTGCAGGGGCCTTGCCCCCTCCCCTCTCCCAATTTTTTTATTAATAGTACATTTTTTTTTTTTTTTTTTTTTGGCCCCCCTCACAAAAGCATCTGCCCCAAAAGCTTCCATAGTAAGCTTTAAAAATATCACCCAAAACTACCAAATTATTTGCCCCTCCAAGCAAGTTTCCAGAATCTAGAGTAAGCTTTCTGCAAGTGCGAGAACTCCGGTGGGCGGTGGCCTCTTGCTTGTGCAATTTTTGTCGCTCATAGTTCAAATGGTTTGCTACTTATGTTTATCTCTCTCAAGTCTCAACTTTTGATTTCCCTTTCTCTTATATTACCCAATTTTCATTTGAATGAGTTGAAAGTTTCTTTCCAAAAATATGATTTCTTCCTTGTCCTACTTCGTGTTATTTTGTGTATTTTGATAATCTCTAATGACTAATTGATTTTCTGACCAAAACAATTCGGCTTGTTGATACATACAAACCCTAACCGATAGTTCTAAAGGTAACGCAATTGTAAAGAACATAATGTGGAAATATATCTGGCAGAAAGTAAATGACACAGATATTGGTTACCCAATTCGATACAACGTGTATCTACATCTGGGGGACGACCATCAGTGTGTCCAATCCAGTATCTCCAACACAGTAGTAGAAGGATAAGAGATGAAACAATCTAACCCAATATGATTTACACACGGCCAGTACCAGTCTATAGTGGTATAACAGATTGTTGAAGACGGAGATTGTTTAATCAAAAGTCCAAGAAGTCCTGCTTGGAGAGTCGCTATGTTGCACTCCGTTTCAGTGACTCACTCGACACTGTCCCACAGTTGCATGGTCTTCATGTCCACAGATTAAGCATTGTGTTTTTCTTCTCAAGTTTTTCTTCGTAAAACTTCAGAAATATATTGTCTTTGAGAAGGATGAATTAGAGTATTTCTTGTAAAGTAATGGGAGAGCAAGTCAGTAATTCATGTCTGGAATATGCTTTGTAGTAATGTGTTGTAATATATGAATCATCTCCCTTATATATAACACTTTGATTGAAGAGAGGTTAGACCGAGTAAATCTTAATTGAATACTCATGTAATAGATGGTTACTATCTTACCCTTTGAGGTGAATATTAGAATAAGGACTTTATTGTTAAAATCACTCATGAAGTAATTGCTCTGCCAGATTATCATAATAAGTTGGTGAAGTCAACGGATAGATTCCAAGACGCTCTGGCGTAGTGTCTGATGTCGATAAGTTTTTCTTCAAAACATTTCCACTAACCAATGTTTTGCAGCTTGAATCAAGAATTTGGAAGGGCAAAGAGATTTTTTGATGCTACATTGCAAGAAGGATTGAATCTACCAATTGGTTTACTTCTTCTATCTCTTCTCTTTAAATTTTCCCGACCTTTATTCCTGTAAAGTGTGGAAAAAGGGATTGTACTCTTTTGCTAGTATTCTTATTTCACCTTGTCTTTTGTTGCACCCAAGTCCTTGTAACACTTCTAAAGTGTGGAAAACACACTTAAAGGGACCACCTTAGGTTGTTTTGTTTGACACGTTCTTTGTCCACTAGTGCTTAATTACATCGAGGACGATGTTCATTTTAAAGTGTGGAAAGGACGCACTTTGTTTCTTTAGTGATTGTAGATTCAATTGATTGATTAGTCATGGTGATGATGAATTATGTGTCTTATTGGAAGAGTGCGTCATGTTTATTCTATTCTTTAGTAAGTGTGTGATTGATGTGCCAAACAAGGTTTAATTCTTGAGAATATTCTTTGGAAGTTTACCTTTTACACCATGTGAGATTTGCGTAGAGGCCCAAATAGGTTATTATTACCTTTTTGTTGCCTTAGTAAACGAATCTCTCAAATTTGTTTTTTTACCTTTTAACTTATTTTAATGAAACGTTATATCTGGTGATGTTATATGTGAGTTTGAGAATTTAAAATGTCCAAACTATGTAATTATTGAGTGAAGATGTTTGATTGTATTAGATTTTAGCAATGAGCCAAACCAATGAAAAAAAGATTAGAAAAGAAAAGTTAATTATTGATGTATTGTTAAATGTTTTGTATAAATTCATTATATGACGCTTTTTGATTTCGATTCATTATGGGTTACAATTGTACGTGGTTTCCGGGTGTTAAAATCCACGGAGCTCCGTGTCGAGGGTTACTTTTTAATTTTTTTTTATCTGGAGTAGAATTAGAGGCCTGTAATTTGTGATGTATCACATCGTTTGAGCCCACTAGTGTGGCATCGGCTATAGGCCCTTGAGAATAATATGAGGTGAATTATATATTTTGCGATGGCTTGAACCGGGGTGTGAGAGGTGTGTTCCTGAGGTTAATTTATCCTTTGCTAGGGGTTTTTGCTTATTAGGATTCTTATTCCTGAATTGCAACAGTAATGGGCACGTGTTTTGACACACTTGTTTGATAGCGCATGAAAGATTTCTAGCCCCCCCTCCCTCCCCCTTCGCCTCCCCCGTTAATCTGACACTCGTCCCGATTATCAATCGTTTGATTGAATTTGCATGGAAGCATCTTTGGCACATTAAATGACCATCGTTTTTGATTGAAAGGTGCTCGAGGGCGGGGAAAAAAAGCAAGAAGTAAGTGTCTAGTTTTGATAACGCCAAATATCTTATGTTTTAAGATGGTATTTTGTAATAAGGCAAAGTTGTTTAATTAGAGTACCTTTTACGCTTTATTTGTGCTTAATTAGCTTCATTCGATAGAAATTAGGACTTTGGACTAATTCAAATTGCCTTTGTATTTTTGTATATATATCGTTAATATCTGAGTTGGTTTATGATTAATGATAAATGATTAGTTGGCTTTCATTACATATTGTCACATTAATTCATTAATGTTCCGTATTACGATTCTTTGGATTGCGCTTGTAATGTTATTGGATGCATTAGAGAACACTTTTATATTTTTTATTGTGTTAGAATTTGATATGTATCATTCATCTCTTTCTCTTACAATAACATTTGCTATTTTTTTATGAAGACTTGAGGAAACCACTACTTCCTTGTTCATATTTCCTATTAATTGTATGCTTTGTGATCTTATTGATGATGATGAATTGCTAGATTTATAGGATTTGGATTGTGTTGTGTTCTTATGCTTTGAATGTATGAATGATGAGATTGGTTGTATGTTTTGGCTTTGTGTGCCTTTGTTGTAGAGGAGTGCATATTGATCTCTTTCCATTAACGGTCGTAGGGTTTAGATGAGTGTGAGAGTGGGAGTTTAGCAAGAGATTGCACTCTCCTTAGTCTTGCCCTTGCAATCCCCTTCCTATGACCTGAGAGGGCGAGCTTAGGGGAGGAGACGGTTGACCGCCCACCAAGTGTTTGGTGAAATGCCTCACCCGACGTAGGGAACGAGAGTTTAGGTGTGAGTGTGTGACCACCTAATGATGGTGCCTTAGTGTCTCCCTAGGTTAGCTAAGCCTTTGCAGCCACTCTTGTCTACTAAAGACCAATGAGTGCACAAACCACAACTCCAATTCCATCCAAATCCCGTTTTACCTTTGTGCTTGTTTCTTTTGTTTTCTTTCTTTATTTTGATTCATTTTCTCACACACACTACTTTCCATACTCTCTTACTTGCTCCTAGTTAACTTTGTTGACACGTTGTGACACCTATTTGTCTTGCATTTCACTTATTCTGACTTGTCATCCTTGAGTTCAACACTCGGGAGTTTCCCAATTCCCGTTTACACTTACCTCCATCACTCCACATCCCACTAGTACTTAAGAACGAACATCAGGGAGCATTATTTCCCAATTACGTTGTCCTCACAACATGAGGACGACGTAATCCAGCTGAAGCAAACGCGCGCGGAATGGGAATTATTTCCCATTTACGCCGGTGTTACGCAGTGACGACGATGTAAATGGGTAGTCGAATGAGAGGCTGAGCGGATTTAAGGCATTTTTGCCTCATTTTGGAGGAGGAGCTGAATTTTTTAGAGAAGTTTTGAGACACATTTTAGAGAGTTTTTCATAATTTTAGATCTAGGTTAGTTCCCAAATTTTCTTTCACTAGATTTTAGCCCTAGAACTCTATTTTATTGCTTATTTTGATGTTTATCTTGCAAATGCATAAATTGTTGATCTTGATCATGAGTGGCTAAATTCTAGAGATAAGATTGTAGTGTAGATTGCTTATGTGATGTTTGGCTTGCATTGATTTGTTATATTGTGAAGATTGCTTGTTGAGGTTATGAATGCTCGTTGTGGGAGGATGATCTATTGTAGCTTCCTTGGAGTGGGGCTCAACTCCTTGGATGATTTTGATTTCCTAAGGTTTTAGGCAAAAGATTGCTAAACCTAGGTTGAGCCCTTGATCCTTCTACATTCCCCGCCCTGATCCGAGAGGACATGGTCCGGGGAAGGAATGTAGGCAAGATGTTTGTTAAAATGACCCATAGAGAAAATGAGCACTAGCGTGTCATATCCTGCTACGGGAGGCGTATAAGACCGTAATGGTGATTGTGCAAGTCGCCCCCAACATGTAGTTTCTGACAACTCTCATTCAATACTTTTATGAAGGATTGCTTCCCATGGAGAGAAAAATGATGGATGCAGCTAGTGGAGGTGCTATAGTGAATAAAACTCCCCAGAAGCTAGAGAGTTAATATCAATAATGGCTGCCAATTCACAACAATTTGGATGCAGACAGGATACACCTTCTAGAAGAGTGAACGAGGTAAACATTTCTTCCATTGAGAATAAACTATCTCATTTAACTACTCTTGTTCAACAGTTAGCTGTAGGAAATATGCAACAAGTAAAGCTTGTGGGGATATGTGTTGCTACTGGACACCAAACTGACATGTGCCCAACACTTCAATACGATTCGTGTGAGCAAGCTAATGTAATTGGAGGGTTTCCGGGCCAACCACAAAGAAATTATGATCCCTACTCAAATACAATATAACCCAGGATGGAGGGATCATCCAAATTTCAGCTATAAAGCCGCGTCCACAATTTTACAGTTTCAACCTAGACAATCAATTCAACAACCTTCATCTTCTAATTCAGGTATGTCACTAGAAGATATTGTTAAGTCACTTGCTACTAACACACAACAATTTCAGCAAGAAACAAAACAAGTATTCAACACTTAGAAAGTCAAATGAGCCAGCTAGCATCTACCGTGAGTAGATTGGAATCTCAAGGTAAATTGCCATCACAAACTATTGTGAACCAAAGGAAAATGTAAGTGCAATTACATTGAGAAGTGGAAAAGAGTTGTCAGAACCTACTCATGTGAGGAAAATACCCAACCAAGATGAGGAAATTGAAAAAGAAGTCCATCAACCTCAAGATGATGATCAAAAGCTCATCGGAGAACATCAAAGACTATAGTAATTCCTCCTCCTTTTCCTAGTAGATTGGCTAAATTCAAAAAGAATGAAGAAGAAAAAGAAATTCTTGAAACTTTTCGAAAAATTGAGGTAAATATTCCTTTACTTGATGCTATTAAACAAATTCCTCGATATGCTAAATTTCTCAAAGAGTTGTGCACAAGTAAAAGAAAGTTGAGAGGTAATGAAATGGTAAGTATGGGGGAAAGTGTTTCAGCTATCCTTCAGAAAAAATTGCCTCCCAAGTGTAAAGATCCAGGTATGTTTGCTATCCCTTGCAAGATATGTAATGTTAATATTGAAAGGGCAATGTTAGATCTAGGAGCTTCAATTAATGTGATGCCTTTATCTGTTTATTCATCTCTGAATGTTGGTCCATTAAAAGAAATGGGTATAATTCTTCAACTTGCTGATAGATCTAATGTGTATCTTAGTGGTGTTTTGGAAGATATTTTAGTACAAGTGCAAGAGTTAGTTTTTCCTGCTGATTTTAATGTAGTTGATATGGAGGAGGATAATAATAATTCTTGTGATTCAACACTAATATTGTTGGGAAGGCCATTTCTAAAAACAACTAAATCAAAAATTGATGTGCATGATGGTACATTGACAATGGAGTTTGATGGTGAAATTATAAAATTTGATATATTTAATACTACCATGAAACATTTGAATGACATATCATCTGTTTTTGCTGTGGATATTTTATTGCAGGAAGATAGTTGTCATTTGATTGGTGATGATGAACTGAATGTTGCGCTGAGCAGAAATTCCAACGTTGAGGATTTGTTAGGAAGGCTAGGGAGTCTAGCAAAATACTTTAAAGAAAGGCGCTGCTTGGGAGGCAACCCAAGGGGAGTTTATTCTATTATTTCATTTATTTGTTTTTGCGTTTTTATTAATTTTTCTCTTATCTTTACATTCTATTTAACATTTGGGACAATGTTAAGAATAAGTGTGGGGAGGAGATTTAGCTATTATTCATTATTTGATTCTTTCTTCCCTTCAAAAAATTTTGCTAATAAATTTTTCAAAAAAAAAATATAGTATTTTTACTAAAATTCATAACATAATTGAATAATTGGTCTTGCATATTATGCTTATTTAGTTTAGTATTTTGTTTGATATGGTGGTGGCTAAACTAAGTAAGCATGAACCTGTGAGATTTTGAGCCTTTGACTGACACTTCAGTCCAATTATTTTGTTCTTGTGTGATATCTTCCATGGATTTGTGTCTCTAGAACTTGCCTTGATTCTCTTTAAAGCTAATTTGATGCATGCATGATTTTTAATATGATTAAGGCCATCTTTGATTTTTTGCCTCACTAGCCAAATAGCCTGTTCATACCATGAATGATTTATCCTTTGTTAGCCACTTTGAGCCTTTTTAACTATATTTTTTTATGAAACCACATTATAAGCCTATGCTTTAAAATTAATTTCCTTAAACCTTGCCTAAAGGATTAGGGGAGCTTTGATTGGGTAATTGCATAAAGATTTGAGTGTGGAGAAAAATGTTGACAAAGTATCTATGAGTGAGAATAATGACTTTGTCATTTTATGAGATTTTTGGTTGGTATTTATAAAAAAATAAAAAAAAAAAAGAGGAAAAAATAGTAGAATAAAGAAATTGAAGAGTGCATGGGTGATGAACAAAGTGTATGTTGCTTGTTATTGAAGCAGAATGAAGGAAAATTATATATAATGATTCTTCAAAAATGAGAAAGAATCAAAAGAAAATGAAAAAAAGAAAGAAAAGAAAAAGAGAAAAAGTGACGGAACAGAAGAGAAAAAGGAAAGAAAAAGAATTATTATTATTCTTTATTATTATTATTATTTTTTTCGTTCAATAAAGTATAAATAATTTATTATCTTATGGGGATGTGATAGTTTATTTGGTTGGAGTTGAATTATTAAAATAACAAGAGCGATTGGGTTCAGTTGGTCTTTTATTTTAATTTATTCAATCATGCTCCTCTAAGTTTTTAAAGTTTTTTAAACTTACTTTTCCAAATAATTCCTACCCTTTACCCTAGCCCCATTAACTACCATGAAAAAGTCCTTATGATTTGATCATGCATGTTATCTTGTAGTGGAGAATGAGAAGATTAAGCAAGCTTATGGTAGAACATTTCTATAGGAATTGATTTGAGTGAAATTTATACATGCACCCTTCAAACACTTGATGCCGCTTTAATAGGGAATATATCCCAGTGAGGGCTTGGTTATTTAGTTTACTCCATTTCCAAATAAATTGCTAGCTAGTTATTTATAATGTGTTTGAGACCATGTTCATGAAGTGTTATGAGTTTTATATATATAATATGTTTTTGCTTGAGGACAAACAAATGATTAGTGTGGGGAATTTTGATAAGTACTATTTTTATATTTAATCAAAATTAGAATTTTATATAATAAATTAATTTTATTATTTAACATTATATTTATTTTGAACTTTATTTTATGTCTTGGACTTATATGTTAATTATTTAATAATTAAGATTAATGGCTATGATTAAACATATTTTGAATTAATAAGATTGTATAAGTGAATGGAGGGTGGACTTAGTTATTGCTTTGTTTTAGTGAGCCCACATGAAATGTATTATTTATTTAATAAAACCCAAGTCTGATTTCAATTTTCCTTTCTTTTCCTTTATGTTATGAGCTTTGTACGTATATTAAACAGTTGGCCAGAGACGACTTCTTCATCGAACGGTTCCCATACGATTGCAGCGACGTCTTCGGGCGATTGAACAACGAATTACTGTTGCGACTGCGACGGAGACTCAATCGACGTTCGTGGCGATTCCTGAACCGAAGACTCCGTCTGTGTCGACTGCGAAGATAACTTCGTCCACGAACTGCCGCAACTTGTGATTCCCGCAAAGATTCTGTGTACGTTCAATGAAATCAAATTGAAGCAGAGAGTATTCGGAGCATGCTCTGCTAATTTTCTCTGGTTAGGAAATTAAAGATTATTTAATTTTCTAAATTTTATGTGGTTTAAGATATGAATTTAATTTGTGGATGTTGGGGAAATTAGGGTTATTTTGAGTTTGATTAGGGAGCTAGACTAGTTATAATAGATTGAATTTTCAGTAGAGGGGGGGGGGCAGTTTTATTCAGAATAATCTTTTATTTTACTATAAACACTCCTGCAATGTACTGCTGAGTTGGATACTAGTTGATATGATTGATTATTAAACATTTCGTATTGTTTGCCTTTTTATTTGTTGCTATTTATAATTTCCAATTGTATACTCATATCTATTACTTAAATCTTTTATTAAAAATACAGTTCTAACCAATCTCTGAGGGTACGACCCTTCTCATCACTATTGCAAATATTAAAAGAGTAAAGTAATTTATTATTTGTTTAGTTTCAACACCCATCCAAATGGCTGCGCACTAGCTGACATTTCTTCTTGACTTGTAAACGCCAACAATTCAATCAACACAACCTCCCATATTTACGGCGGAATAGGCCAAACACACATAGCAATCGGCGACGAAAAGCCTGAATCTATTTCACATTATATTGTTCAAATTCCCTTTTCCATTTTTTCTCCCTTACCTCCTCCAACCGATTACTCACAAACAACCAACCATTCAATCAATCAAGAACTACTCAAGCTAGGATCCAATCCACCGCTCGACCCTTTCTCAAAACTTCCAAGTTATCATTCTTTTGAGTATGACTAACCATAGAATCTTTATCCCGATCTTCTTTCCATCACACCACTAAAATAGCATCTTTTGTCACACACGCTCTTCTAACTCACTCGGGA
Organism: Ipomoea purpurea; assembly: GCA_009835305.1. Lineage (NCBI taxonomy): Eukaryota > Viridiplantae > Streptophyta > Magnoliopsida > Solanales > Convolvulaceae > Ipomoea > Ipomoea purpurea. Next base: position 24,503 of record VALG01016458.1, on the reverse strand, counting down.
GATAACTGTTTATATGAAACTCACGGTGAATGTGTATTGGTTGAGGTCACTTGATATGCATTCCATAGCTCATGTGCGTACAATGAGCAAAGTTTATTCCCCAGCTGTCTCTATATGAGCGAAAATGCCAGCATGTGTTGACACAAATGGGAGTAGTGGGTCGTTAAAAGGAGACCTTACAAAACATCATGCTCCTAAGTTCTTTTACCCACATGATCTAGAAGAGTGGTGAGATTACTTGTTGAAAAGGTTCGCCTCTAGTAATTTAGATATTGTGTTCACTAAATCCCTGACCAATCTAACCTTGAGAAAGATATGTTTTCATAAAATTTGAGTGGAAAGCTTGAATATATTGGTCTTCATGGGGGAGCTTATAATGTTGACACCCATGAACCAGTTTTTTGTTCAGGCTTCCGCAATTTTAAGTTTGTAAAGCGAGTCTGAAGCTAATATAGTGCCCGGCACATGTATTCTTCGACTCATCGTGATTTCTCGTTACGTGGCAGAAGCATTGCGCGCTGTAATTAGAGTTCGTTTTGAGGTTAGCTGTAAGCATTAAAGTTTAGGTCAGTCAGAAGCCGCCCCGCCCTAGGTTAGAATCTTAGGATGTAAGGAGTTGACGTGTGGGTAAGGTAGCGCCTTAGCGTGTTAGACGGTTGCGTGCTGTGAGAGAGACAGGAGAATGATATATGAGCTGAGATGAAGATGACGATAGAAGTATTGGAGTTATAAGTAATTGGGATAATGAGATAGTTGTGATTTTAGGAGTGTGGGACCATAGAGGTAGTAAGGAATGATATAAATTTGAACAGTTTTCATGTAGATTTGTTATTAAGACTATTAAGGACCTGCAAGTAATATTTGAGCAATGCGGTAAGGTTGTGTTTTTACCATTATCTGCTTAAGTTGTAGTTCGTGGGGGTTTCTGGGTTATTATGTTCTAAGATAATTTTTAGTCGTAGTGGTGGCTATTACACCCAAGGAGGTTATCGCAGTCTCTCTGTGTAGCAGACATAGTGTCGTTTTCTATAATATTGATGATTCTCTCAACGACTTGAGTGGCTTGACTAGTGAAAAGGTTGAGGCACATTGAACTGCATTAAGATTAATATCGCTCAATGGAGTCATAGAATGTGTGGTAGTGCAGTCCTGATATTACGGGTTTAACGGTTTGAAGTAAAGGATATAGAAGTGAGTGTTGGAAACTTTGGTGTGCAGTGTTGGTAATGTCGATTATTGAAGTGCTTGGGAAATTTGTGGGGTGGTGCTGTCAGACATGAAGGCCAAACGATATGCAAGCTCGAAGACAGAGCAACGAATGACCAATAGATTAAATAGCGTCGTTAAGCACTACGGTGAATCAGTATGGATCTCCATTTGGAGGACCTACGGGGCACATGGAATAACCCCTGTAATTCTGCACGATTGAAGCGTATATCTCTTGTATGAAGTAACGATCAGTTTGTTCCCGACTCTTTAAGGACTGAATTCCTTGTTTCATGTATATCGAATAATATCTTGTTGGAAAAATCTTGTAATTTCAAAATACTCTTTTCGTTTTCTCTCAAAATGATTATGCTTGCAAGGTGACACCTTATGCCTTATTATAAGAGCCCCCTTAATTTATAAAACATTTAAGCCTTATGAAGTAAAGGCCCAACCATTAACATGATACCAAACAGAGCCAGGAGACTACCAATAATAAAACTATCTAGGCTAGGTCCTTCGTGTCATATAGCGCCACTCGGAGCTAATTGATCGTACCTGAAAATATGCCGCTGTAACAACCGCTCAGCGAATAATGCTTGGTAATCCACTCCCACCCGTTGAGTACAATAAGTATAAGTATAGGAAATCATTTTTGAGACTAGAATACATATATATCCTAAGCAACGCTAACTTTAAAACACTAAAAACTAAAAACTAATCCGAGTTTTCAAACGGCCCTTTAAAGGAAGAAGAGTGGAGGAAGGGAGGGAGATGAAGGCTTCACAGACCTAACGAGAATGGCGAAAATGGAGAAAAATTTACGGATGGTGACAATGAACATGAAGAACAATCAACGGTTACAGCTCAATTACTCAAGTCCTCGATACACTTCCTCCAAGTAGGATTTCATCAATGGCGCAGGAAGAACAATCAACGAGTACACATCCCCCAAGTAGGATTTCATCAAGGTCCTCTTTTCTCTCTATATGTATGCGTTTTCATTCATCCCTCCATAGAATTAGTTATGATTTTTCAATATTAGGAAAAAAATTGTGTATACTCTCTTCCTGTCATTTTGGAGTCCTTGTAATTTGCTAGAATCCAAGTTGGTTGTGGGTAGAGGAATTCAAGTTCTTGAGAATGGCGAAATCAGAGTAATGTATGTAATCCAGTGCTGGCAAGGATGGAATTGTGCATGTTTTGGAGGGTGATTGAATTTGAATTCCCAAAATAAACTATAACAATTCAATCAGGATATTGATCTTTCCATGTTTATATTTCTCACTAAATCACTTCTCGTGATTAGCTTCCCTTAACCTTGATAAAGAGAAGATAGGTCAGATGAAAAGAATGTGGAATGAACCCTGCTGTGATCTAGGGCTCAAAGTAAAAGGGAAATTTGGGGAAAGAGAAGAAGAAGAAGGTAGAGAGAAACAGAAGAATCTGGTTTATTGATTGCATAAAAACTCTCCACATTCATCCATCTGATTACATATATATAGCCCAATCCAACTAATTCCTATTATATAGGAATGAAAACTGAATTTAGCTGTGAGAGTTTAACTGCAAAAGGACCCAAGACGACGTCGTCTGAATGCGCATAAACAACCATCAACGGTAAATTCAAAACGACACCGTATCATTTAAAGTCTAAACGGCTCTCAACCGAAATCGTCCTGCGACGTCGTTTTGATCGGCTAGCTTCTTCTTCTTCCACTACTGGCTCCTTCTCTCTGCTTCTCACCTCCATCTCCTTAGCTAGCTTCTCTTCTCCATTAATGGACGCTAAGAGGGTTGTTACATCACCCACCTCTCCTGGAGATCCTTGTCCCCAAGGATCAAAAGAAGGGAACTGGCTGCGGAGATGATAGTAGTCTTCCCATGATGCTTCTTCAGGGGGTAGGTTAGCCCATTGAACTAACACTTGAGTGACAGCCTGATTGTTTCTCTTAACCAAGCGTTTACCCAACACTGCCACTGGCTCCGCTCGAATCTGTCCCTCTTTTCCTACCTCAGGGGGGTTTTAATTGTGCCACTGCACCCTCGCCAATCCTCTTTTTCAGCAAAGAGACATGGAATACTGGATGCAGGAGTGATCCTGGGGGAAGTAGCAACTTGTAGGCCACTTCTCCAATCTTAGCAATAACCTTGTAAGGCCCATAATATTTGGAGGTTAGCTTAAGGTTACTTCTCACAGCCAAGGATACCTGCCTATAAGGCTGGATTTTTCAAATATACCCAATCACCAACTTCCAAAGTCCTCTCACTCCTATGCTTATCAGCTTGCATTTTAATTCTATTCTGTGCTTGCCTCAAGTTTCTCTTTTAATACAGCCATGATGCTTCTCTCTCAGTTAGCCAATTGAGCTCTTCCCCTCTACCCAAAGAGCTGGGACCCAACAGTGGTGGTGAATACCATATAAGGCCTGGAAGGGAGTGCATTTCAGGGCAGCTATGGTAGTTTGTGTTGTACCACCATTCAGCTAGGTGTAACACTTGCACCAATTGTTAGGCTTCTGAAAAATCATACACCTTAGGTAACCCTCTAAGCATGTGGTTGACTTTCTCTGTCTGGCCATCAGACTGGGGATGGTATGCAGTGGATTAATTTAGCTTAACCTGTAAATTCTTGAAAAGAGCCTGCCAGAACTTGCTGGTAAAGATCCTATCCCTATCAAATATGATGCTCTTAGGCAGGCCATGTAGTTTATAAATATTTCCATAAAGGCATCCCACCAATTTAGCAGAGAATGGATGTGTTAAGGCCACAAAGTGAGCATACTTAGTTAACCTGCTACCACAACCATTATGACCTCCTTCTGTTTGGACTTGGGTAACCCCTCAATAAATTCCATTGAAACACTATGCCAAGCCCCTTCAGGAATGGCAAGGGGTTGGAGGAGACCTGGGCTAGCCACATGCTCATTCTTACATCTTTGGCAGATATCACGGGATTTCACCATGTCAAGCACATCCCTCTTCATCCCTTTCCAGTAAAAAAAGGTCTTCATCCTCTAGTAAGTGCCAACCTGACCTGAATGACCCCCCACAGCTGACTCATGTAATTGGAGCATCAATTCCCTTCTTAGATTCCCAGATGACCCAATATAGAGCCTGTTCTTATACCTTAGCAGGCCCCCAACTAGGGAAATATCTTGGTTGGCAGCTTGATCTACTAAGGTTGCAGTCAGATGCTCCTGAGCCCAAGGATCATTCTCATAGCTCTTAAATACATCTTCCATCCATTATGGCTGCAAAACTGAGACAGAGTTAAGCACAACTTCTGTCTCATGTTCCTTCCTTGATAAAGCATCAGCAACTCTATTTTCAGCCCCCTTCTTGTATTGGATGGAGTAATCCAAACCCAGTAGCTTAGTCAAACCCTTTTGTTGAAGTGTTGTAGTAATTTTTTGTTCTAGCAAATACTGCAAGCTATGATGATCAGTCTGAATGGTAAAGTGTCTCCCCATCAAGTAAGGTCTCCATCTGTCCACAGCATTAATAATAGATAGGTATTCTTTTTCATATATAGACATACCTAGGTGTTTTTTCCCAAAGGCTTTGCTATAAAAGGCAATTGGCCTCCCCTCTTGAATCAATACAGCTCCCATGCCTAAATAGCTTGCATCAGCCTCCACAACAAATTCCTTGTGGAAATCAAGAAGTGCTAGCACAGGTGGATTACACAAAGCTTTCTTCAATAGCTCAAAAGCCTGATCTGCCAATTCAGACCAGTGAAACCCATCCTTCTTCAGCATTTCTGTCAAAGGCTTGCTTATTACCCCATAGTTCCTTATAAACCTTCTATAATACCCTGCAAGACCTAGGAACCCTCTCAGTGCCTTGACACTCTTAGGCTTAGGCCATTTAGCTATTGCATCCAGTTTAGTAGAATCAGTTTTCAGTCCCTCTTGGGAGATAATATGCCCCAAGTATTCTATCTGATTCTGAGCAAAAGAGCACTTGCTCAGCTTGGCCAGTAACTTATTTTCCCTCATGATTAGCAATACCTCTCTCAGATGGCCCCAATGAGCCTCCAAACTTGAGCTGTAAACCAAGATGTCATCAAAGAACACAAGAATGATTTCCTGAGTAATGGTTGAAATACCTGATTCATGAGGGATTGGAAGGTGGATGGGGCATTTGTGAGCCAAATGGCATAACTTTGAACTCATAGAGGCTGGTGAGTTCTAAATGCAATCTTAAACTCATCCCTTCCTTCATTCTCACTTGATGGTACCCAGATCTGAGGTCCAGCTTGGAAAAACAGACAACACCAGCCAATTCTGAGAATAAAATCCTCTACAAGGGTATAGGGAATTTGTTCTTAATGGTGATGTTATTGAGGGCCCTGTAGTCAATGCAAACCTCCAAGAGTTGTCTTTTTTGGGCACAAGCAGGACAGGAGATGCAAAACTAGAGGAACTAGGTGTAATAATTCCAGCACTTAACATCTCATGTACCATCTTTTCAATTGTATTCTTTTGGTCAAAAGAATACCTATAAGGGCCTATGTTGATTGGTTTGGCTCCTGGAACCAAAGGAATAGAGTGGTCTAGTGCTCTTTGTGGAGGTAGGGTGGTGGGTTCCTGAAATAGATCCTGAAATTCCTCCATGAGTTGGGATAACTCTGGAAGTGTATTGTGGGTAGAGGTGTGAAACAAAGAAGGCCCCTCATGTCTATCCTCCTTGCTTCTGGTATTACACTGCACTAAGAACCCTTGTACACCTCCTTGTGCCATTTCCTAACCTGATTCTCAGAAGCCTCTTTCAACATCACTTTTCTGGTTAGTCCTTTCAAAAAATTCTCCTTCCTTATGAAAGGAGATCCTGGTGGTCTGGTGTGCAACTGAATGGGTGCAAAAAGGTCCACCCAATCCATGCCAAGGACCATGTCACACCCCCCAAGTCTCAAAAGCCTGAAATCTTTGACAAAACTCTCCTGTTGAATCTGCCACTGTAGTTTCTGGCAAACTGAGTCACTCACCACCTTTTCACCATTGGCTACTGTCACCACCAAGGGAGTGGCTTTCTCAGGGACTTTTCTCAGTTGGTTTAATAGTTTAGGGTCCAAAAAACTATGGGTGCTCCCACTATCAACCAAAATTATCACTGATTGCTTTTGGATAGTCCCTAATAACTTGATGGTGTTCAGTCATGTCCCTCCAACCACTGCACACAGAGACACTTCTGCATCCTCAGTTTCTTCTTTGCCCTCTTCTTGCTCTATCAGGGCAGAAGGCTCTCTCTCCTCCAGATCCTCAATGATATTAAAAGTGGGTCCACTGCATTTATGCCCTGGTTGCCAAGGGTTGAAACACTTAAAACATCTCCTCTGATCTCTTAGTTGGTTCCTGAGTTGGGTGATTTCTGGTGATTTGGAGGCAGTTGTTTGTGTGGATAGGGTAGGTTTTTGGGTGGTGTGTGGGTTGGTGGTGGATGGATTATTTGAATTGGAGTTATAGGTTCTTGGTGTTTGGGCAGGTTTTGTGTTCCAGGTTTGGTTCTTAGGACCTTCAGTAGGTTTAAGCCCCCTCTCAAACTGTCTGGCAAACCAAATGGCATCTTCCAGGGTGTTTGGCTTGGCAGTTCTAACAAAACACCTGAGATTCTGCCTTAACCTAGCAACATAGTTATCTAGGAAGTATCCTTCAGTAAGACAAGGATGAGCCTGCAACAAGAGGCTTTTGAACTCTTCATAAGCATCAGTAAATTCATCTATCCCACCCCATTGTTTAAATGCTGTAAAATCCTCCATTAGGGAAGCCCCACTGTCCCCAAACCTTTTGCAGATGGCCTCAGCAAAAGCCCCCCACTGGAACCCTGCCCTTAGCCCACGGATGTAACCCTCAAACCACAGTCCCACCTTACCAGACAATTGCACAAATAACACATTAACCACTTCATCTCTGGGAATATGGGAAATCATAAGGAATCTTTCACATCTAATGATCCATTGTCTAGGGTTGTTGTAATCAAAAGTGGGAAAGTCACTTTTATACCTGGGAAAATGGTCTGGAAACTGCATAGCCACACCAGATCTCACTCCTTCCCTCCTGGGAATCCAGTCCCCAGCAGCCCTTTCCACTGGTTCCACACTCACTGGTGTGGTACCTCCCAATCCAACACCTTCCACCTCCCCTTCTTGTATCGGAGCCTTGTCCGGCCTGCCTCCGATGGTATGGTCCTCTGAGCATTGCCCTGAACAGAAGATTGTCCAGGGGAGTGGGCTATGATGGGTGGTGGTGAAGATTGTCCAGGGGAGTGGGCTATGATGGGTGGTGGTGGCCTATTTAGTCGCATCATCTGTATCATTTCCTCTCCTCTCTGAGGCTGCTGAACTGGTTAGCTACCTGAGTGGTGAGTTCAGTGACTGCATCCTGCGTAGCCTGGAACCTGGTGTCTATCTTACTATTCAGCTCTATAATGGTAGCCTCAAGCTTCCTCACTCGATCGTCCATGGTTGAGCTCTGATACCACTTGGAATGAACTCTGCTGTGATCTAGGGCTCAAAGTAAAACGGAGTAAAACGGAAAAATTGGGGGAGAAGAGAAGAAGAAGGTAGAGAGAAAACAGAAGAATCTGGTTTATTGATTGCATAAAAACTCCACATTCATCCATCTAATTACATATAGCCCAATCCAACTAATTCCTATTCTATAGGAATGAAAACTGAATTTAGCTGTGAGAGTTTAACTGCAAAAGGACCCAAGACGACGCCGTCTGAATGCGCATAAACAACCCTCAACGGTAACATTCAAAACGACACCGTATCATTTAAAGTCTAACGGCTCTCAACCGAAATCGTCCTACGACATCGTTTTGATCGGCCAGCTCTCTTCTTCTTCCACTACTGGCTCCTTCTCTCTGCTTCTCACCTCCATCTCCTTAGCTACTTCTCTTCTCCATTAATGGACGCTAAGAGGGTTGTTACAGAATGAGAAAGTCATCAAAATCAGCTTGTGTCATCCTCCCGCCAAAGTCCTTAGCTTCTAGATTTCAGAGAAACCCGTACACGAGTTCTATGGACACAAGGGTGATATACAAGTAATATTTTCCTGTGTGATTCAAGAGCTTTCTTATTCTACTGGCATCTTGTGTTCAATGATTCAAGAGCTTTCTTGTTGAAAGATTTCCCTTAGTTCTAAATGTTACATAATTATATCACAGGGAACATCATATGTTGTCCTTGTTGGGCTCATTTCAGCTTGAAAGTACTTGACGGCGCGTTAATTGACCAAACTTTCTTGTTCCTAGGCGCCGAAGATGTGATCTTGTTCATCATTGAACACAATAAGATGGCAGTACAATACATATTTTCTTTACTGCCATGAACTTGAACTTTTTCACCAGTAAAACTTACTTGCCTTTTTATCAGGGACTGATTGTGTGTTCTCGATTAGACACACTTCATCACTTCAAAAGGCCTTGGGCTCAAAAACACGACTCAGCCAAGGAACTCAACAACCCTGTCAATGTGAGTTCATAGTGGCTAACAGAATTAAAAGAATTAGAGCCAATCTGTAAACCTTTGTGCCATTCTGTGTTCGCATATTTGTTTGTAGAGTGCCCGTGTAGTTGAAAGGAATTCAAGGCTTCCCAAAAGCACCAGTTTGATGCATTAAAGTTCCCTAAATGCATTTTAGTTTTTGTTATAGTTTCTCATTCTCACCACTGGAATTTGGCTTTAGGTGGTGGCATTGAGGACGCAGTGTCTTCCATTGAGAAGAGAAGAGAACTTTGTGAGGAGACATCCATCCTCAGAAAGTTCAGAAGTGAGTGCCATTATATTCATGGGGAATAAAAGCTCCTTTATTACAAAATCTGTAATGCTTTCCTTTTTCTATTTTTCTTGTTATTTACACGACATGCAAGTTCTAGCAATCAGGCCTCTTAAACAAACAGAAGATGTTCTAAGATTCATTTCAAAGCCCAAACCTCAGTGGACACGACTTGTATCAGCTGTTGATCATAGAGTGGATAATATCGAGCTTTAGCCATTTTTAGACCTCAGCAAATTGCAGATCACCGCACATTTCTTACTTCTCTTGGATGGCCCCCGCTCCTATCTTCTTTAACGGGGAGTTTGGTGTAATTAAGTGAGAAATGAATTGTAATTCAGTAGGAAAAAATTCAAATAATATAAACTATTTGGGTTGTATTAAATACTATTAACACTTGTTTTTCAGAGTACCATACATGGTTGTATTATACCCAACACCAAACGCATTAGTGGTCAATTCCCTATGAAGTAATGTCATTTTTTAGTTTTCGTAATTATAGATGTATTTCATTTTTAATCATTAATTATTAAGGTAATATAGAATTCTATACTTTCTCAAATATTTTCAGCCACAAAAAATCTAAAATAAGAATATAAATTACATTGTTTGTAAAAATTTTATAAAATGAATAGGAATGAGAAAGGAATAAGTCATATAAAAACTAAAATATCATTGTGTAATAATAATACTAATCAAAATGAAAGGGTAAAAAAATCTTTTTCTTCCTTTTTTCACTTTACTTTTCCATTGAATTGCAATTCATATGAGGGTGTGTATGAATTGCAATTAAACAAAACAAAAGAATTACAATTCGATCTCCAACCAAACACTGTAATTTAAATGGCCAAGGAATTATTCTGGGAAGTTATTTTAATTAATATTATTGTCTCCCGTGTATGTACTAATGCCTACTAGACCAGCTTCAAAGATATAAATCTCAGCAAATCTGAAGAGCAAAAGTATGGTTTAATCTACGAGCAGATCAACACCTCCCTTCCTATTTTCTCTTTCAAAAAGGGGGCTGCCTGAATTTCTACTCGATAAACATCTTCAATAATCAGGAAGAAAAAAAAAATTAAAAATAATGAGAAATATTAAAGGCTCAGATAGTTGCTTAATATGCTCAACGAAGAGCTTTTGAAGGCTCCCCTCATACAAGAGGTGTCAGAATTACAAATAGCACCATCATCGTCGCCTATACTCCATTCCCGAATTGATCGAAACAACAAATAAAAACAGAAATCAAATGCTCACTGCGGAGATTGAATCATCATTAGAGAAGAAAAGGAGAGAAAAGCGGCGGCCGATCGAGATTCACGACTGCTAGTTTAGGCTATTGAAAGTTGATAATACTCGATTCAAAGCCTTTGTTATATAGAACAAATTGGGCCATTAAGTTTGAAAATTATGGGCCCATAGCCCAATCTATATCTATATATCTATATTCTATATATCATATATCTATATATCTAATATATATATAAAATTAAAAATCCTTCTATTTTATTTTCGCCGCTCAAATTTTTGTAGTAAAAGACTTATTTGGTAATCAAATGTAAAATAGAAATTAAATAAAATCATATTGTTTCCATATTTACGTATTACCAAATTGGTATATCTATTAAAATGGTAATATTTTTTTCTTATATTAATTTATTCATTTATTTATATTGAATAATTATATATACAGATATAGAATATGTGGGATACTAACATACAACTGTTACATTTCTCCATTGAAGACTTGCAGAGCTATTAGATTGCAATTGGTGCGCACCTGGCCTATATGAAGTCTCATAGAGAAAGGGGGGTGATTCCATAAAATCTAGAGAGTGCATGTTTCCACGATCAAGAGATATTTTTTTTTCAATTTTGCTTTTTTCTACGACTCCAATATTTATCTTTGCCTGGATATTTCTCCATTAAAGACTTTCAGAGCTATTAGATTGTGATTGATGTGCACCCATATGAAGTCCGATAGAGAAAGGGGAGTGATTCCATAAAATCTAGAGTGCATATTTGTACGATGTAAATGATATTTTTTTCAATTTTGCTTCTTTTTTTTTTTTTTTTTTTTTTTCTAGAACTCGTGTTGTATATGAAATTGGGAAAAAGATTGTATTCCAAAGTTGCTTCCTATACTGCAAAAATAAATTGCAAGATAACACATTTCTTTTTTACTCCATTGTAGGAAACTCCATGCTCATATACCAAGGGAGCATGTTGGTAAGTACTGTGAGCTTTTTCAAAGAATGAAAAAGTTTATGCCATTACAAAATTTATGGTGATAACTAATTTCTATATTTACAAAAAATGTACTCATTATTTTATATTGTAATTCAACTATGCTACTTTGGTTAAATTGAATTTAAAAAAAAATGACAACTTTCCTAGACAAATTTTATTTATTGAAACATTATTGTTACGTGTTGATTAGACCCCCTCTAAGAAACATTATTGTTATTTATGAGATGATTGAGATAAAAAGTAGCAACAAACCATTTTTTTTAAATTGATGCAGTGACATCAAAATTTTCTAATCATCTTTTGCCACTTTTTAAAAACGATTTATTAGTATAAATTGTCACACTTTGAAATGTATTTTTTTAATGCTTTAATAAATGAATTAGCCTTAAAAAAGATTACATAAAAATGCAAGAGGATTAAGCAAGTCCATAATTCTAAAGTATAAAATTAAAATCAAAGTGTACATGTTTGCAAGAGTGATTTTGGAGCATCTGTTAATTAGTCCCCAGGCTGCATCCAAAAACCAGACACATGGTTGAACTGACTGTATTCTTTCTTAGTCTCACAGTTAAAGGTTCCTATATTAGTATCATATCTTATACTATTGGCAGTATACTTACTTACTATATGATGGTATATATAGTATACTAGCTATATTATATATATATACATATATATATGTCTATACATAGTTATATTACGCGTAGGGGCCCTTATACTATAACGTAGACGTAGTATAGTACTGATTATAGTTATATACTAGTATATGGTATATCTATAGGTATACAGTATGAGCGTGTATATGTACGATATATCATATATTGTATTATTATACTTATATATATATATGTATAGCTATATATACTATATATATATATATATTATATATATATATGTAATATTGCTACTCATACTATATATATATATGTATATATATGATACCATATACATATATGTATATATATATATAACATATATATATGTATACATATATATATATATGTATACATAGATAAGCTATACATAGATATATGTATACATAGATTATATATATGTACATACATACATATATAGTATGTAATACATATATATACACTATTACCTATTAGTATATATTATACTAGATATATATATGACTAAGTATAGTATATCATATAGTGTATAGTACTATATATATGCTAGATATAGTATATGTCATACTACGTATAGAATACATATATATATAGTATACAGTATAATGTATACATATATATATACATAATACGTATATATATACAGTATATATGATTATATATATTCATATACATACATATGCCTTATAGTATAGCATACATATATTATATATTATATACGATACAGTAATATGTATATATTATTATATACATAATTTTTTAATACTATATATTATATATATATAATACATGCATATTACTATATACTATGATATATACATACATATATAATACATAAGTAATATTATATTATATACTAGTATTTGACCCGTGCGGTGCACGGTATGTAAATTAAAAAGCTATTTAATTTTGTATATTTTATGTTAACAAATTCGTGTTAAATAATAAGTTTAAAATTGAGGAAGGGTATTAACTGAAATATGATTGGAAATTCAACACAACAATATGATAATTTAATATCAGATATGTAGCAAGTAGATGTAATAATGTATAATGACAAAAAAATCACAAATTATGAAATACCCCGCGTGTAATCAACATTTAGTGGTGATATAGCGGAATGGCTTGGCTATTAAATGAGATCCGTCTGGACTGTAACTCGAGAAGCCACGCAAACGTTACAACTGGCCATGAACAAAAAACTGTTTTTTTTTAGAATAAATCCAACATGAGGTTGAACGTTTGTCCTGACTTTTGTTAATGGTCATGCATATTAAATCATAATGGAATTGGCTCGTGAAATTTGGAACTTGCATGGATCAGAGGGTGAAATTGACATTCGGAGTGTATCTATTACACTGTACCTTTGTTAGTCCTATGTCTATGTATCTCGCCTTCAAAAAACATGTCAGCTAACTTTTGTGTATTATCATATCCGGTGTGCATTGCACAAACCCAGAGAATGGTCATGTCAAACATTACTGGACCTATTGGAGGTCAAATGCATTATGGCATATACTCGAAACTCTAAGTCGTTAGAACGTTGTGTGACGGTCTCCAAATACTGTTGTCGCCATCGGCTTGCTATACTGCGTCTGGAACTAAAGGTACGTCTGCTCTCGGCATTCGCTGCAACTCAGTCCATATATTCGTTCACTGGTGTTGACCCGTCAAGCGTTGGTGCCAATATAGCACGACCAATCAAGATGTTCTGGATCAGTGTTTCCATTTGCAAACATTGAAATGTGACTGCTTAACAATTGTTTTAATACCATCCGATTCCGTTGCGTAGTAACATGTGTTGTGGAATTTTCAATAATCTGCGAACCCATTCATTTCGGGCCACCCTAGTTTCCATCACCTATCATGCAATCCATTCAGGCAAATTCTTCTAATTTACTTGCTCGATTGCCCAGGGATTTGGTACTGAACATAGTCTCAAGTTCTGTGTCAACCTTTAACACTTTGGCAGTTATCCCCATAGGTACGATGAATTTATCGTTGCAGCAACAATATCTTGCCGCTGTACCTTTTGGAACTACCTGGGGGAGAATGTGGCTCGAAAGTTCCACCTAGCCCACAACTGTTTTACCACCAAAGGTCTCTCATTTCACTATTGGGGGTCTACGAAACGGTAGCAAATCCCTCATTAGTTCGATCTAATGCTTCAAAAGCAATGGTTGTGATCATTGGAGCTTCGTCCCAAATAATCAAACTCGTTTTTATCAACAATTCAGCCAGCTCGCTACCTTGCTTTCGAATGGTTACAGGTTGAGTCTTCATTTATTGCAATAGGTATTGCAAATCTCTTGAGTGAGCAGTACGGCCACCTGGTAACAAAAGAGAAGCGTATGCCGCTTGAAGCACATTAAAACTATTTTACCCTTAGATCGGATTGCAGCTGACAACGGCTCTCCACAGGGTAAGTCTTTCCTGTTCCACCGTAACCATATACAAATAATAAAATCCTCCTTTACCTTCATTAATGTCTTTATAACTGTATCATAGATGAGACTTTGTTTCTTCAGTTAGTTTTGCAGACAACAGTTCAACATCTTCTTCAACTGTCACGATTGTAATCTGACTCTTCAAATATCAACCTATTCTGAAACAACCTTTGATTATCGTGTAGTAGGGTAATGGCATCGAGATAGTAAGATTCTATTGCTGACCCAATAGTTCTCCTTTCAAACAATTGCCAAAGCTTCCTCTGTTAAAATCAATCTGTGATGGAAGCAGTTTTAGAAAATTGCTACTTAACAATTAATGGGATTTAAAAAAAATAATAGATCAGGTTGATTTTAATATCTCTGATAGTGTTTGGAGCATCTTCAAGACAAATGTTGCCACCACTTGATGCCAAACATTTTCCGGCCCACAATTGATGCGAGAGTAACATACAAATGCCAATGAATATGAGTTGACCAAGAGCTGGTTCATTTATAGCATCAATTATTACATCGTAACAATCCTAGAACAAACACGCATCTGCTAAAAGTCAAGTACTCAACACCATTACTTTCTAATATCTTTGAAAGGGGATTTTTTGGACCACGAACTATGTTCAATAGACACCCTTATAAATATATATTATCTCCTGTAAGCTGGTGATCAAATGAATATCCTACCAATGCTGTAACTCTTCGGTGCCATCACGGAGTTCCTTTTTTCCACACAAATTGGTAGCATCTCAATATAGCAAATGCGGTCTTTCTAATATGTGTGGCCTATCAAACCATGCGTATAAACATACTTCCAACATGTCTATTCAGAACATGATTCAATAGGTATCGTCTGTCCTTGGACACAAACCGCACTGGCATCATGTCATAGTGAAATCCTTAATCGCTCTACCGGTGGATTCCTATACTGGACTTCAAAGCTAAACAGATCGCCATTGCAGCCTCGCATGCCAGAGTGATGTACCGGCAATCATAGTACATTTTATTCATCAATCATTCTCATTACCAGCTTATCCATTGTGTCTGTATAAAACTCAGCGTTACGACGGTCGTACCTTGGCTGACATACTTGAATAAGTATTTGATGGATTTTAGGGATTGGTTACACCACCTACATGCAGGTGTGCTCTGCAACTTCAACAGTAGATACCGATTATGGAGTACAACATATCTATTGTCCACGCATTCCCATTTTTTTTTAATTGTTCCTTATCATGCCCTTCTACGATACAATGGGGCTAACCATCCTGGGTCAAAATGGGGATGCATCAATAAATCACTTTGGAAAATTGCTTCGAGCACTTTGGCATTTACCAGCATGGGTGACATTGAATCCTTGAAAACCCACAGGGTCTGTGCCAACATGAATTCCGTCGACCACTTGTAATAATCGATGTCCTATCAACTTGTCTGGATCTTCTGCGAAATGGGAATAGTGTCCATAAAAGCAGGGTTGGGCAAAGAACTTCGTAACTTTATAAGAACAATAATGATATGAGCATGGGGAGACCTTTTGAAGAACTCAATTGTGTAATATTACTGTTCCAAGAATAAAAAAAATTAGATGTTAGTAAATATTAATACTTAAATATTAAATGACTGTATTAGCCAAGGTAAAGTTATAAGGGAAATGGATAAGCTGGCACCTGCTCTTATAGCGACCAAGGAGTTTCCATTTTTATTCTTTTATTAAGCAATCTAGTCATCTTAAAAATTTTGCCAACAATTTCCGACGGATCTTCAGCTTCAAATTCTTTTTCTTCCAAAAAACGTTGAACCTCCGGCCATTTAGGATTTACATGTAAATGTAATGAACAGCGTTTGGTTAGCCTATAAATCTGCAAATTGCCATGCATCTTGGATTAGTGTCTGATCATGTTCTTGTCCTCCCGTGAAACTTGAAGGGTAATATTATTCTTTTTACTTGGAGAGGTCGGTTGCCACTGTCCACCTCGGTGTTAGACGCATCAGAAAGACCGTTTGGTACGGCCTCACATCTTAAAAGATTTTTGGGATTTGACCTAAGTGGCTATAGCCAACCTCGCAGATTTTCAGACCATAGTATTACGCCATCAAACCAAGAATTGTGGAATAACCTTGTTAGCGTACAATATAGTTGAGATCTCATTGATTGCTTTCATGTATACGGGAGGCGAGAGTACTCTCTTTGTGAACACTCTTTCTTGCAAAATTTGTTTGCTTACTACACTGTCGCAAAATGTATATCTCCCTAAAACCATTCTCCCCAATAGGGGAATGAAAATTTGGGTATTGGCCCGAATGTATGATAAGCTGGGGTTTAATTCACTAATGCCGTTTAGATTCCAGACCAGGGCTCAACCACAAATATCACGTTTCACCGCATGCAAGGGTTAGATCTCCAACCAATTGAGAGCAGGCCAACCCTGAAAGCAGTTGGGGGAAGTGCATACGTTCTAGCATCTGAGACCTCTTCGCCCCGATTAATCTCATTCTAATTCACTTTGTAGGATTAGATGTGCATAAATGACTTTAGCCATTCTGAAATGACTTTAACAAAAACATTGTTATCATCTAGCCTTGGCTTAATGTCAGTGAACTACATCAAGGATGCACGTAGAACAACTGCTTTCCGCTGCTAAGGGAAAAAGAATTAATAATATTAGATTACATTATTTGCACGAGATTGGAGTAATGAAATATTTTCCGAACATCAATGTTTTTTACCTGGATAAGATGTACAGCGATTTGGTATCTCGTTTTCTTGTATCGTGAATGGTATAATTGGTGGCGTGGCAAATTTGGCGCTGGTTGAGTTCCATGTGGGGCAATAAACTTCCAATGCGGGTGGAGAATTTTTTACCATTTATACGGAAATATGGGCGATGTGCAAAGTTCCTGTCATTTGCCACCCATTGACGTGAAGCAAACATATTTGTGCATATGACCTTTATTCTTCAAAAAGCATGTTTCTTATCCACTGGATGGTAAAGAATTAAATCATACAACTTTTGTGGGCGGCTTGTCGATTCAATGGCAACGTAGTATCTTGCCATTGCACACAAACATCGTAAAAAAAACCCCCCCCTTAGGGCTGTCACGATTGATTTTGAATTGCCTGTTGATCGTTCATTCTACCAAAAATGAAATGAAATGCTCGCAACAGTTACTCTGGATCACAATCAAAAAATATCCTATAAAAAAGAAAGATGATTATGAGTATACAGAATTATTATATACAGATTAGATTCGAAGTAGCCAGACTCATAAAGACAAAGGAAGTTACTGGAACCTCCGTATATAAGTCTTAAATAAATAGTCTAGATGGAGTTTATAGAGTATTCCCCAAACAGATTTGCGCATCGGTGGGCAAATTACGTTAACTATTGTGGGTCATCCCATTTATTGTGTAGGTGGCACCATTGTCGCGATGGTCTAACCTGTTCCTGTCCACTCCCTGGAAGTCTTAACGAGCTCTACTTATACTCAATATATTATGCGCGGGGGCCCGTATTGGTCACTGGGCGATACCAGTACCATCGGGTCTGAGGGTGATTATCAGACGAGCGTCTGGCGGCATCGCTTCTGGCAGATGGTTGTTCGAGCTCTCGGAGTGCACATTTAGGACCGAAGCTGATCATCAGGATCTTTTCATATAGTGTTTCCCTCCGCCGGTACGGGAGAGTCGGCGCGAGCTCGAACACTGGGTGGGTTCGGAGAGTAACGGATTAATAAGTAGATTATATTACTTTACGATATATTAATTGAATTAGTATAATCAAGATGTGATGATGAGAGGATCGTTTGGTTAAATAGAATAAGCTGATATTTGTTTATATACGCAAGACTAGCGAATCATCAGGTGGTTTTTATCTCGGTTTTAAGTCAAATGAATGGATTCCTAGATTGGACTATGATGTAGTTGTTAGTAAATAATACGGAATCTTCACCATTAACTGTGTTTCGGCCGTAATTAATACTAAACTTTAGAAACTTTATGAGTTTTATTACTCTTCCGAATGCAGCTAATACGTATAATATATATATTATATTTAAATATGCTTAATCAATCTGACTAATTTGGCTGAGTTGAGATTTTTAATATACTATTGGGTATGATTGTTACTTCATACGCACGTGTTGCTTCGCCCACATAGTAACTGGTGGAAGGTGATGTATAAATAGTACGCATTAATATCTTTGGTATAGTAATCGAAATTAGGTCATGGCATTGGCGTATCTACCCCTCAATCGAAGTCTGTGCATGTACGGGAAGAGGTTTTAAAAAAATTAGCAGGATAAACGGGCTGTGTGTGGTGGTGAAAATTGACTGAAATATAATTCGATGAGATTTCATAATTTCAGTATGATTTTAACCATGAGCTAATGAGAAGGATGGTGAAGTAATTTGTATTAGCGTCATACATGGAAAATAATTAATGGTTATATGAATGTCGCTGGCCTAGAGTGTTTGATTTATCAGGCGTGTGAAGTGTGCCGAATTCGTAGCTGTATAAGTAATTACATTGAGTTTTTATATTTGGAAATATACAATAAAATAATGTAATCACAATAAATCATTCACGTTAGAAATATTAATGTAGATTGTTTTCTGAATTTATTATTCATCATCCTTCACTAAATAAAAATAAAAGTTGGTATTTATGTAAATAAATAAATGATTACTCACATGGGTTAAATTCATTAAACTACTATATATGGTATATGTTGAATCTATTAATTACGCTAATTACTTAAACTAAGCATATCTTGATAATGATTCTAATGAAGTAGGTACAGCGTATGCCTTATATTATGTCAGTTGTATATTCGCATCTAAGTGTGCTTCATCACTGTATGCTACGGATATATCTTGCAAAGCAATGGTAACGATCCTTTGATTTTATAATTATACGTTAATTCTTATTTATTCTTCATTATAGTACGATAGTTATTCGATATATTGGAAATACACATTTAACCTAGTTTGATAAATGATACTTAAAGGGCGTATTTACGGGAAGCTGGTTTTTCGGAAAACGCCAATTAGCGTGAGTACGTATTCTCTGTATGATTGGGTTTGATTCAAAGGACGGCTTGTATGATGGGATTACTTTGACCATTTGATATCTACATTAACCTGTTACAAAATATTACATGGTCATCAGATACACGTGAGATACTAAATAGTACAATTTCTAATTACTCATAGACGAACTATATATAAAATTTAAGTCGAGCTCCAATTACAGAATATTGAGACATAATTCTATACAGACACATGTTGAAAGTAAGTCTATAAATTGATATTGACTAATGAGTAATATTTACCAAATTAATAAATAATTGACTAACATGAATTTGTGATAACATTTTTTAAAAATTTAGGTGTTCAAAATGTATACTAATAATATATTATGCGGGAGTTAAATAATAAATGTATTTATGGTCGGGACAAGTGAAAGCTTAAATTAACGAATAAATATTACTCGATCATTTTGACTATGTTTATGGAGAAAAAACATGCTCGTTCGAACCCAACGCGATGCTTAGCATAATAAGTAATTATTTAATTTGTTTCTATAGTAATGGACGATTTTGACGCTTTATTATACATCAAATGCTCACTTAGTATAAGACATATTATTTGAATTATTATAATTATTATAATAATAATCAATTAGCATAATCTAAGCATAAACAAAAGTACTGTAACCCAACAAAAATTGGATAATAGGTTACGTAAGGGTTAGATTAGACAGCTACTAAAAATATTACATTCTAACGAATATAAAAAAAGCCTACACTGAAACTAGCTAACAAACTAAACTATTCCCTAAGCGATATACCGGCGGGCTAATAGGATGAATAATAGGCGTCACATAACCACGTAGACTACTACACAATAATAGTATACATGAATACAGTAATTTAGCTCGAACAGTAATGAACTGAAGTATGCAATAATACGCATCAATACATAATCACGAATCTATATTACACTGAGATTTCGGTGTGGAATTGATCTTGAGGCTGCTTCTACCTTGCAGACCCACCGCTACTACCTTTTCGTAAAAGCTCCTCACACCTATTCGCTAAGCCCTAAGAGTTGCTTGCTTTGTATCTTGTTCTTCCCGCAATTTAACTCAAATTGCGTCTGCGAGGGGGTTTCGCATTTGGCCATTCTCTCTCACTCTAAACTATGATTCGCGAGAAGAGGAGATGTTACTGGGAAGTAGATGGTTGATTTGATTCGGGACAAAGAAGAAACTAAATCGAGTGCCTAAGGCACAATAGTCAAAACCGATTCGGATTAAGAGGAAGGGGGATTTCTTGCGTCATATAATATTTAGCAAGAAGTACAAATCGGCTTCATGGAATGATTGGAGAAATCGAAGGTTTTAATGGTAGTAGATGCATCGATTTCGAAGAAGTGGGAGACATGCAGAAATGTTTGTGTTGCAACCCGGGATTCTACAATTGTTTGGATGTGTGGGTAAGAGATTTTATGAATCCTATCTCTTTATGAATCTTTTCAAAGCCCCCCCCCCGCCCCCCCGCCCCGCGCCGCCCCCTAATTTATGTAGTTTGTACTACTTATTCTAAATCGCATACATTTGACCTAATTTATAGCTTATGTTATAAATCTTTTATGAAATTTGGTTATCCGAAGAAAGTGATTATACTGGGTAATTTGTTATAGTTTATAAGCTTTCGAGATAGAATTTGGTCCTATATAGGTAATAAACAGCGTTAGACAGTACATGAAGTTATATAGCATAATGGAAATCGATAAACAGATTCCAATTGCAAATGTCTAATAGTTTAGAAAATTAACCTTGGTGTTGTGTTTCTGCTTTTTTGGACCAATCGTGTTGAAGTGTATCAATGTGGGTCTGAAATGGATCTGTTATGGACTTCCAATGATTACAGTTTTGTATAGGTGTTTATGCAGAGACAAAAAAAAATGGCTATGATGTACTATATAGTAGTACAGACTTCAAAATCCATATGATTGGTTAGCCCAACAATTGGAAATGGGCCAATAGTAAACTGTGGTGGGACATTACTAAAGTTTTAGTTGGCCTTCTAATGATTAACTGATGATGGAATATATTAGATAGCGTATTCCCTGTAAATGGGCTGATTAACCTTCAATTTTTGTTTTCAGGTATTTGGATAAAAAAAAGGATACTGTTATTGAACCACGTCTGGCGACCTGATTCAACTTTTAAAAGTAAAATGTTATCCGACTACTGCTACTTACATTTGCTATTGAAGTCATTTAAAGATAAGCTTTTAAAGTTGATCATTCTATAAAATCATTTTTTCATATATATTGCTTCTAAACAAATCACAATTTTATTCTACCATGAGTACCAGGTAATCATTCTGGTTCAACCTGTAATACAAAATGAAAGTTGAAATCTAAACTTTTTGTTATCATCAATTACAAATTTGGTGTCAACAACTGGTAATTAGCCTGTTTTTCCTCTAGAAGTATAATGCAATGATCATCTCTTTATAATTACCGTGTTATAGTTAATAATTTTAATCAAACAATCTTGAAACTAAATTGTAATTATTGTGTTCACGAAGTAGCAGGAAAGCACTTGCCTGGTGAAAGGGATGGAAGATCGTTTACAGTTGCCATTGGTTGGTTGAAGATGCTCGTGTAGCAGGGTATGGTGGACGTGCCTATAATGCACTTGTCAACCAAACATTATAGTTTCATTATAAAAAAAGATAAAAAAAAAAAAAAATTTGACAAAAAAAAGAACAAAAAAAAGAAGGAAAAGCAGTAAAAAAAAAAAACAAGAGCCGAGAAAAAAAACCAAAAAAAAACAAATCAAATTTGTTTTAATTACAGAATTCAGGTTGATAAAAGTAGTACTTCTGGAAAACGCATGTTCACTTTACTGATCGACAGCTTAATATATATATATGAGGTATATTTTTGGTTTTCTGATTGATATTAGGCTTTATGGAATTCACCTTAAATCAAATTGTCTCTAGGTTTGCATTAGAGTTATTAGGAGCTTTTCACGTCGTATATATGCAAATTTCAATGCTTACGATACTTTTCCACAACTTGTTTTTGGACTCTTCTCTGTAACATGTTTAGGGTATGGGAAAACTGTTTTCGGATGAATTGAAATCAACAGTGTCGGTTACTCGTAATGTTGTTTTTGCGGAATACATTACTAACAGTAGGTATTGGAAGTGTGTATCTAAACTATGTTAGGATAATTTATTTTTAAGTAACAAAGTGTTTGCTGTCGTTTAGCAATAATAATAGAAAGTGACATTGAAATATTTGATTAACCACGGTGTTAAGCTTTTTTTGTTTAGAAAGAGTAAAGTGTAGATAACGAACATTGCATATGTTGCATTATGGGATGCGTCAATGCTTTTTTGTGGTATATTTGACGTGAAAGTTGTTTTTGATTGCATTTATAATGTTGTTAAAGCATTACTTAATATTTATTTTCTAATTATTTTTGTTCACTTTATATTTATCTACAATGTTTAAATATGCTCTTTAAATGTTCCAGTGTGATCAATTCCTGCGATATGGCCATAGGTCAAATGTATGGTGTTTGGAAAAGGATGAAGCGAAATTGGGAAGGCAACCAAATGGTACATGCGGTGAGTATATCTATTTTACTTTATAATTTTAGTTTTGCACTGCTTATATGTTAAATTAGTTTAGAATCAGTGTATGGGTAGTTAGACTAAGCATGCTAAGTGTAAGTAGCAATTGAGAAAGTGCCTTTAGGGAATCAGTGTGATCGCGTATAGGATTAAACATTGTAATCGTAAGTAGCAACTGTTTGGATAAGTTTTCCTTTAGGATTAGATTAAAAAAAATTTGTTTCCGATTAGTAACAAACGTTTACATTTATTAGGAATAGAAAATGGAAAGCCATCCTAACTATTTATCAATAAGCTCTACCGTTACATAACCGTGGACACTAATGTTTTAAATTTAACAAAAATACAACTAGAAGTATTGCGTATCTGCCACATTTTATATATTGTACTTTCTTTTGTCCATCGCGGGATGTTTATCATCGTTTTGCCTGCATGTGGCCTGAAAACTCGTCCTTTTTGTACCTACAAACAAAGTTTTCAACACAAAATTAAGGCAAGGGAGCAATAAATGTATACTCGAGTACGTAATATAATTTATAATATGCCATCAACATGCATATCATTAAAAAGATGATTTGTCTGAAAATGTTGTCAATTGTCTGCAAGGACAATAAAATCGTGTGTCCTCTTCAAAAACCATGAGTAAACCCAACAAAAAAAATTGTTCAAATTGTTAACCATTATCCCACACGATTGTACTCATTAATATTCATTACCCATGTGACCACAGCTTCTTTTCGTTGAGATACTCTGCGTGCTGAAAATTCATTCACATCAGGACCTCTTGACAGTGCCATTCCTCAATGGGGCTTTGGTCCTGAGTTCAAGCCTCTGTGCCATCAACATGAAGGCCGACTTTCAGCCTTTCAATTTGCTTGGTCATTGTCCTACAATTACAGGAGGTTGGAATATGTAAGTATAATTAAGGTTGTCTTTTAGATTTATCAGCTATAATTTGTATAATAGTACAAAAGTATATAGAGATATGTAGACCTAACTATACCTCTAGATTCCCATAGATCCCGTCTGTAAAGCTCCAACTCAAGGTTTCGAACTGAGGTCCCCGCTCCTAACTCCAATTAACTCAGGTGCATGCTTTTCGACCACCTTTCATCAGTGATTCGATCTGCCATCGGACAGGGAGATGCATTAAGGCTAGTTTTGGACTGTCTTTGCGAACAGCAATTCGAATAGCAGTAGATTCAAAGCCAATTAACTGTCTCAAATTCCTTTGGTAGCCCCTTGCCGGCCCTGGCAAGTCCAGAACTTCAATTTTCAACAGTGGGCGTATTAAAATTTCTCTTACAGCTTTGAAAAGTAGTTAAGAAATGGTATATGAATCTCTCTTTAGTACCTTAGTATGGAAGAATTCAAATTCATCCTGCGATAACTCAAGTAGATCAATGCACTCGTCCGGTCCCATAGTAGGAAAGGTAGCATTCCCCATCCAAGCGAAACTCTCACTTTCACTCTGACTCAAAGTTCCACACAATTCCTGTGGCATTGTAGAACACCCACAGGCACTGTACCTTCAT
>VALG01016457.1:3424-14604 GCA_009835305.1 Ipomoea purpurea | reverse complement strand
TAATGGTAATACAATGTTTAATTTTGGAGCATCCTCACTTTCTTGGTAACAATAAGGTTCCAAAGTTCAATTCTTTAGAGGAGCTGTCTATTAGCCTTCTTAGTATTAACCGATCAACTATGGGCAAATTATGGACAATTAGACCATCCAGGGTCACAATGTAAGTTTCGCTCCGAGCGTAATTATAGGCAACGTATCGTAATTTTTTTTATTATTATTATTATTATTTTGTAAATTAAGAAATATAATGTTTAATTTTCTGAACAAATTTCAATTACAATAGAGAACTTTTAAGAGGCATTATTTTAGGATAGTTTTGGAGTTGTACTTTTCTCAACGTTATATATAATTTACCCATTTTCCATTAGAATCATATTCATTTCACATATGACAAAAATACGTGTAGACATGCATATCAGCATATGTGGAGTGTGTGTAATCACTACTCAATCATAGCATGTTCACACGGAAGGTAAGGTGGAAAACCCACCCCCATGGAATAATGATGGAGAAATCGAGTTGTTTTTGTAACTAGGGATTCATACAAACAATTATTAGTTTTTTTTTTTTAATAACAAAAACAAATTATCTTAAAAAATTAATATAGTACCAACTAATGTGTCAAAAGCGCCATATATATACATATATACATGATGATGATGGCAAAACATGTTATTATTAGAAAAAAAAAAAAAAATGTTTGGCTATATATTGACATGTGTTTGACTAATAATGAGAAGTTAGTGAGGTTTGTCTCTGTACTGGATTATAATTATGGAATATTTTCAAAGCAAATAATGACATTTTTTTTTTGTAATGGGGGAGGATGACAATATATAGTTTATATTATTAGTTGGTTTGAAAGAGACAACAATGTTAAAATTTACAATGTTGTCTGAGGGTTAAGTTTGTTTTGAGTTTTAATATATAATATAGCTTTTAACTTTTTTCAATTTAGTCATCAATTATAATGCATATAAACTCAAAAAAAAAAAAATCAGTAATTTTAATTTTTTCTATTCCATTTTTAGTTATCGATTATAATGCATAAAAACTTTTTAAAAAAAATAGTATTTTTTTCCTGAAAACTTGTTCCGAAAATATTTTTGCGTCATTCCCTAATTAATCAAATTTTCATAAAAGTTTTAGATCATTTTCTAATTATTAAAATTTCAGAATCATGTTTCCAAATAAAATTTAAAAAACAAAAATTATGGGTCAAATTTTCAATATCTAAAATATGAAATTAAAACTTTTTGAGTAATTCTTTAACTTCATCGCAAATGCTTCCTTCATCTCTTCTACCTTCTTCAATCTTCAATCAGTGACTTCTGACATGATGAAACAAGGGCACATATCAACGATACGAGAGTGAGTGGATCGATAATTGGCATGTACCCGACCCAAAGAAATCAATAGCTAAAACATTTACTCCATCAACCTATTCAAAAGGAATTGGAAGTAATTATTGTGAAGATCACATTCAATATAGGCTTGGCTCTTCATTACAATGTGATGGATATATTATGATCAGGTTAAATCGACGCGGGAAAGCGGAGCAAGGAAGTATGAAATGGACCCGGGCCCCGAGGTTAAACCACGTGCTCAGCCCAAGGTGCCTCGGCCATAATGGGGTCGGACATGGTGAGGTCGCCATATGAGCTCAGCCATGTGAGCTCGACCCTATGAGCTCGGCCACGGTTGACCCTCGGCCGGGCACGGTCAACACAGGAGATGCAACAACCCCCCTGGTTTAGGTGGGGCGGTTAGGGGTGGGGGTTGTATAAAAACCCCTCACCTTGTCTCTCTACGACATTCTATCTATCTTATTATTTTCTTACACACTTTGTCCTGAACTATCATTGTAATAACGTGATTATTATATAATACAATCTACGGTCTTCACGGCCTTACGAAATTGTATTACTTATCCATTTACGTTCTTATCCTGATTTAGTTATTCGGGTCCACCCCGAGTAATTAAATCCATCACTATGAAAATCGTTACTTGAGCAGATAAACATTTGAGACATTAGTATAAGAATGAAACCTTTTAGTAGGCAAGGGCAGACTCTAATTCTTGTTCTCAATATAACTCTGATTATATTTTAAATATTATCCGGTATCTTATTACCGTTAAAGGACTTCAAGGTTTTTTTTTTTTTTTTTTTTTTTTTTTTTTTTTTTTGAATGTTAATTATAATGAAATTTGCTTAATTTAAAATGGGCAATTATATATATTTGTTGCATACATAAGCTATAGTAATTTTAATGCGACGTACATGCAATATTTCAATATAATTCTTAATTATAGAAAATTTCAATCATA
The DNA here is from genome assembly GCA_009835305.1 of Ipomoea purpurea. Classification (NCBI taxonomy): domain Eukaryota; kingdom Viridiplantae; phylum Streptophyta; class Magnoliopsida; order Solanales; family Convolvulaceae; genus Ipomoea; species Ipomoea purpurea. Next base: position 12,275 of record VALG01016457.1, on the reverse strand, counting down.
TCATTCACTTTTATATATCACAATTGTGTATCATTTCAAGTTTGATGATTTTTTTAAAAGAAAAATCAGATTAATAAATGTGCTAAAATTACACTAATTATGACAATAGTAAAAAAATTGAAAATTATTTTTGCAAATAAACAGTGTTTATTGGGTCTCTTTCCTCTCCACCTTGAGGTAAATCAAAGAAGAGGTAAGGAGGTAACCCCAGCTCAAGTGGTAAGGAGGTAACGCCCTTGACCGAGAGGTCCTCCTGGGTTCAATCCTCCGCCATGAAGAGTTTGAGCCGGTCAGCTATGGGAAACCTAGGCTGGTTTACCACCATGTGGCCCTTTGCCGGCTAGGGTCGCAGGGTGAGGGTTTACTCACGAAAGTCAAGAGTGAATTTACCTCGATAATCCAAAAAAAAAAAAAGAGTAAATACCCAAATGGTCCCTGACTATATATATATTATTAATACATTTAATACAGTTAGAACACTGTATATATATACTTAGGTGCACACTGTATTAATAATGTTTACTTCTAGCGATATTAAAGATATGTTGAGCACTTTTGCTCATTGTTGTATCTCTTTTGTTAAACGTTCTGCGAATCGGACCCATCTCCTAGCAAGGAGTCCGTTTTTATGTCTGAACTATATGATGGTTCCACCCCTCCTTCCTTCATAGTAAATGCTCTTTCCTTTGATTTAATATAAGCTTTTATGGTTCAAAAAAAAAAAAGTTAGAAAACGAAAAAAAAAAAAATATTAGTTGAGTAATACCTTTTTTTTTTGAAAATATTGTTGAATAATACAAATGGGAAAACATTATTTTTTTTAAAAATAAAATAAAGGAAACAGCTAGAAGCCAAGAAATGTTTGGAGGTGGGGGCCGGTTGGACAGGAAAACTGGTGAAAGAGGACGGAGTCGACAGCGTTAAGTGGGGGGTCGGTCGGGTGGGACCGGGGGATGATGCCAAATGTTGGACCAGTACACGTGGCATGCAAAATGCGGCTAGCTAGGTCACGCATATATTTCAATACCTAATTATATATATATATATATATATTATTATATATAATATATATATATTATATATATATATAGTTATATAGTGGAGTTTAATGAGGAATGTACTTATGTGAGAACGTGAGAATACATTATGTGCATTTATCTAATATTTTTTAATGGTTTAGATTAGATTAAGTGTGTGTGAACGCGCATTACATGTGTGCGAACGGCATACACTTAATCTAATTTAGACCATTAAAAGTATTAGATGATGCACATAATGTTTTCAGTTCTCACTAAACACGCGTTCTCCTATGATCCTAAATAACTAATTAATTATATATGTATTATATATATATATATATTATATTGTATAATATATATATAATAGTATATATTTAATATATTATATTATATATTATATATATATATAGTATATGAGTTGGGATAAAAGTACAATAAGTCACTGAACCATTTGGAAACAGCAATTAAACCATCGGAACTCAAATAACTCAAATAAGTCATTAAATGGAAAAAAGAGCAAATAAGCCATTGGACTGAAAAAAAGAGCAATTGACATTTTTTACAGGTTAAACTCCAGGTTTTTGCTGATTGGATTGCCAAATGTTTATTTACGTTTATTATTATTATTATTATTATTATTATTATTATTATTATTTATTATTATATTATTATTACTTTATTATTATTATTTATTATTATTATTATCCACTTGGATAGTATTATATTATAAAGTAATTATAATCAAAATAGTTTTGTCTTGCCGAGATTTGATTTATTTATTTTAATTATTTTTTCACTGGATCTTATGTTTAAAAAATAATAATAAATAAATAAATTAGATCTAGTCAAGACAAAACTACTTTGATTATAATTACTTTAAAATACTATGAAGGTGGATTATAATAAAAAAAAATTATAAATAAAATAAACATTTGGCAATCCAGTCAGCAAAAACCTAGAGTTAACCTGTTAAAAATGTTAATTGCTCTTTTTTTCCTGGTTCAATGGCTTATTTGGGGGTTTATTTGAGTTCGATGGCTTAATTGCTTTTTTCCAAATAGTTCAGTGGCTTATTTGTACTTTATCCCTATATAGTTCTATTACATGTACTTGTAGATTATACTCTCTCATTTTTACTTAATGATTGACAATTAAGAATGTGATATTTTTATCATATATATATAGAGGAAAGGTTAAGTGCGGGGATGGGTTCCCGTGCGGTTGGACGCACTCACGCACCTTAATCATTTACATGGAGCATCTTAAATACACAAATCACCACGCATCCTTAAGTCACAAACAAATCACTTAAGAACACAAATCACTCACCTTAAGTACAAAACCCAAGCACATTAAGCACAAAACAAAGCACCTTGAGCACAAAACTCACACATTTAAGATTTTAAAATCTTCCACATTAAGCACAAACTCACGCACATTAATTACAAAACACGTGCACATTAAGCACAAAATCCACGCATTTTAAGTATTAACTCACAGACCTTAAGTTTCAACAACTACTGTCATTAATCACTAACCTAACACACATTAAGCACAACACCCTATGCACATAAAGCACAAATTCCAGTCACATTAAGAACAAATTTCACGCACCTTAAGCACAAAACCCACGCTTTAAGTTTTAACAACTACTCACATTATGCAACCCTACGCACATTAAGCACAACCCTACGCACATTAAGCACATAACTCACCACTGTACCCACAAGACTCACGCATCTTATATACAAAACTCACGCACATTAATCACAGCACCGCTCACCTTAATTTTGACCTAGATGCAAAAATTACAAAATTACCGCCGTATTTTTTTTTTTTTTAAATTGATAATCCTGAACGTTGATTTAAGCGAGATGAGATGCCAGATTAAACCGCAAAAATCGCACTGGGCATCCTAACCGTACCAGAAAGTTAATTTATATATATATAATATATATATATATATATATAATATATATAGTATATATATATATATATAGTATATATATATATATATATATATATATATATTATATATATATAGTATATAAGAAAATTACGATTTGGTTCTTCCAACTATGAGGATTTCACCAAATTTGGTCCTTCGACTATTAAAATTACTCAATTTGATTCTCGACTATGACATTTTACCTGATTTGGTCATAAGTGTTATTTGCAAGTCAAACCTAAAGGGCAATTTTGAGATTAAAAAAAGTATCTTCCTTCTTCTTCCCTAAATCTAAGTCGTTTGTTTTATATAGGTAGTTATTTTTTCGATAGCAGTCGCAGCTTCAATATGCAACCAAAGTGCGGAATCATCTTCACACTATAATAATCGAATGATGTTCAAAAAATTTGCTCCTTGTGCCAACATTTTCATCCAGCTATAAGCATCTCCATTTTCGAACATCATTTGATTCTTATAGCTGGATGAAGATGTTCACTGACTTTGGTTGCATATTAAAGTTGCGACTGCTATCCGAAAACAAATAACTTATCTATATAAAACAAACGACTTAGATTTAGGGAATAAGGAATATACTTTTTTTAAATCTCAAAATGTGTCTTTTAGGTTTGACATGCAAATAACATTTAGGACTAAATCAGATAAAATATCATAGTCGAGAAACTAAATTGAGTAATTTTGATAGTCGGAGTACCAAATTAGTGAAATCATCATAGTCGAGGAATTAAATCGCTAATTTTTCATATAAATATATAGTATATTATAGTATATATATATACTTATATAGTATATATAAGTATGGGTATATATAGAGGAGGCTAGGATCATAGGAGAAAATGTTGCTTATGTGAGAACGTGGATGAAGCAACGATCATGTGCATCAATTTGAATACTTTTTAATGGGTTTAGATTAGATTAAGTGTGGCGAACGCGCATTAAATGTGTGCAAACATTAAATTGTGTTTGCACACATTTAATGCGCTGTTCGCACACACTTAATCTACACTATACCATTAAAAAATATTAAATTGATGGCACCTGAGTGGTGTTCTCATGTTTCATGGACTCTACCAGTATATATATATATATATATATATATATAGTATATTATTGTATATATAGCTTATGATGTTATATACACACATTATACATAGTTGGTGCCACAGAGATGGAGAGAGGGGGCATAGTGTAAATCATCAGTCGCCGTCAATCATCATGATGGACATCTGCTAGTGGCCCCGCGCGCGAATTCTCCCCTCTTAAGTTAAAGGATAATATAATCCATTCCTTCCCGATAACTGCTGCGCATTCCCACGTTGTTATTCCAACCTAAAGAGATGATGTCCATAGTCCATTCCATTCCCATTTTGCACTCCAAGTGTCAAGCTCCAACTATATATTCTTGGATGAACAATAATCTTAATTTATCCGTGAGCTGATTGAGTCAAAACTCAAATTTAAATGTAATCCTAATCAAGAATAAAATGGTTTGTTTTGAATGATTAATTTTTTCGCTGAATTGTAGACACATTTTTGAGCCGGGCAGTTAGCTTAGAATTTTAAGCTAGGTTTGTCGCATATTACCCAATGTCCCAAAGTCGAGACCATCCTTTGGTTAATGGATGAATGAAATATTTTTCCATCAACCACATCCCAAGGTTAAGTGTTTGTTACTTAGAAGGAAAAAACGTATATACTGTTGGGAGAACAGATGTAAAATACTTTTACATTTTGATATTAAAAGTATATACTTGTATCATCAAAAGTATTATATTTTCTCTTAATAAGTAATGACTTAGTTAAAAGGGGAATATTATTATATATATTATATTATACTAGTTTTTTACGGGCATTTGCGCGATTTGGGATAAATGCCCAATTTTTTTTTTAATATGTTTTTAAGTATTATCATGGCAGGATTATATTAGAATTGTTCATGCAAAAAATATTGAATTTAATTTGGTATTTAAATATGTAATTCTAAGTTTACCAAAATGCAAGATAACATAGTAAGATGTGATTATAATTGTCAATAATGAATAATTGTATTATATGGTTGAAACCAATCGGGACATAAGGGAGAGCAAATAAAAATCTAGGGCATAAAATTAATTATACTAATATTGAAGGGGTTAGATTGTTGATTGTCAACAAGACATTGCGAGGTAGTTTTCCACTTCATTTGTGGTGTAATTTGAATACGCTTTTTGTAAATAAATCCCCAAGTAGTTAATATGATTGGACTTAATATATATATTTTTATTATAATTTATTATTATTATTTTTAAACTTGATATTATTATTATATTATTATTATTATTATTATTATTATTTTATTATTATTATTATTATGTAGTTATTATGTACTACCCTTATGTCATTTACTACATTACATTTAAAAAGCGTAATTTTTTTAATATATCTTTTATCAACCGTTGTATATTCGCTGGTGCAATCAGTGGTAATATAATTGCTGCTAACGCTAAGCTGCTAACTACCTGATTAGTGCAAAAGAAGGACATTACGAGTAGTTCTCACTTCATTTGTTTGTGTGATTTGAATTACTCTTTGTCAACAAATTCCCTCAGTAGTTAATATGATTGGCTTTAAATTATATTTTTCTTAATTTTTTCCATGTATTAATAGGACATACTTGGTAAATAATATTCATTAACATTATTTTGTATTATAATTTGATATTTAATTAAAATAGTCACAAAAATAAATTAAACAAATGTAGTGAATATATCATGATGAATACTTGGGAATGTAAAGAATTTTTACATTGAGAAAATAAAGACAATATAACTAATAAAATTATTTCTCTTAATTAATTTATTGATAATGAATAATTTTTTTTAATAAGACATTGTAGGACAATGTAGCGAATATAATCAATTGATGAATTTGAATGTAAATAATTTTATATTGGAGAAAAATAAAGACAATATAACTAATGAATTATTTCTCTTATTTAATTATTGTTAATGAATAATTTTTTGAATAAAACATTGTAGACACATACATTCTAAATTAAAGATAAATGCATATGTATTATTTTTTGTTATAGCTACTAAATTATTATTTTAATTAATAAAGTAAAATAGAGTACTAATTATGCCAACTTTGATTGGATGAGGTTCGAACCTAAGACTTTCTTATTGAAATCAATGAATAAGTTAACGGTGAACTAAATAAATTAACAGAAAGTAATATATTAACGGAAAAGTTAACGGGATAATCATATTCATAGGATAAATTAGTATATCTTAAGATAAAATTTAAAATCTGGAGTCAATCGAGCCTTATCATTAGATTAAAAAACTGAACCGGCCATTTCAGCTTATAGGTCTAACTCTCTCTGTGTTTATGAGTTAGTAGATATAATTACTTTGATGACAAAAGTATCTTTACTCAAAAATGTAAAAGTATTACATTTTTCTTCCCATAAGTATAAGTATTGCAATCACATATTGACACGTTTTGATTCATCACGAATAAAGATTCGTGAGACAATATCATACAAATATGACCCTAATATTATATATGTCTTTCATTTTTTATTACTATTATATCACGCTATTAAATCATAATTTATTTTCATTTTTTTTTTATGTCTAGACCGTTGCAGAAGTGCCTCCAAGTTTGTGAGTGGTAAATATAGGGACATTAAGCATGGTCCTGTACTCCTGTATGATAATATTCGACATTATAAATAGTGTTTTTTCTTTGATTTATGGAAAACCCCACAACTGTAATCCGAATGTATATTCATGTTGAAATCCACTTAGGACCTTGTGGTTATCAAGTCAATTGTCTAACCAACTTGGCTAGAATTGCCTCATCATGTTTTCTTTTTTTTTTTTTTTTTTTTTTTTTTTAATCCTTGTTTTGAATTTTGTGGGTCAACAATATTTTTGGGATGAAATAAGTATAAAAAGTGCTACAAATTACGCTATTATATTTATTAATTATTATAAATTAATTAAACTCTACCTTCGCAAATTAATTAGACATAAATCGAATTGAATAATGCAAAAATTATGTGATTAAAACACCAATACAAGCCAAAGATGTTGTGGATGGTCAAAGACATAATTGTGACTGTCCCAAATGGGAGGTCACATGGTCGAACACCAGTGGAAAAAATATACAGTACAAATCCACATTCTAATTTCACATGATACTTTATATTTAAAAAAAAAAATTGTGATGTTAATTATATCTCTATTATTATGATGTTGCATATTATATTGTATAGATAGAAGAGAACACATCCTGCAATTCGTGCTCATGAGTGTTATAGAATTTCCCATACTCCACAATGGACTACTATTATTATGTCCGATGACTCACTCAGATAAACACTTACCATTCTTGAATCCAAATTGCATTACATATGGAACTTATTTATTTGGATTTCTGAAATAAGTGATGTAAGATATTTAATTTAATTTAATAATAATTGAGACAATTTTTATCGTTTTATTGTTGCATGTTATTACGAGGATAACAGGCGCGCGAATCATTTAGTCAATTTGAGTTAGGCACATAGGCGAGTGCCTTTTTTTTTTTTTTTTTTTTTTTGGTACATTTAGGCGAGTGTCTATGATCATGGCATTTTTTTGTTGAGATTCAAGTATTGAAAATTAAGATAAAAGAAACGAGTTTGTAATGTTATTGGGATAGGAACAAAAAATTTTATAGGGAGTTTTTATTATTGATTAATCGTATTTAAATATTATAAGAATACACAGGGATATATGAGATATAGTCCTAGTTAGAGCATAATTGGTAAAAATAAAGTTATAATAATATACAAAGATGGAGCGGAATTCTAAACTTGATAAAATACAAAGCTCTAATACGTCCTTTTAAGCTTAAGGTTATCTACCACGAATATTGAACTTGTCCCTTAAAAAATTGAATCTAACCAGTGCTGAGTGGTTTGATGAATATGTTTGTAAGTTAGTTCTTTGTAGAGATGTAGTTCACTTGTAATTCTTTTGATACTACTCTGTCATGAACAAAGTGATAGTCTATTTCTACATGCTTAGTTCGAGCATGAAAACATGACTTGCACATAAATACGTAGTACCAAGATTGTCACGCACACTAGAGTTTAGGTGGTTTTAATTTGCTACTATGAGTCCAAGTTCACGAATGATCTGAGAGAAACTAATCATGTTACTCCTTTCAAAAAAATCATGTTACTTCTGTTGCGACATCTTCTATGATTTTGTATTCTACTTCTGTTGAGGATCTAACCACTGTCTTTTGCTTGCGACAAGCTCAAGAGATTAATTTTTTGCCAATGAAAACAGCAAAACCACTAGTGGATTTTCAGTCATTAGCGCACCCTGCCCAACGTAACCAAAGTTCGAGAAATCATGAATATCATCATAGTCAGGTCTATAGTCTAGAGTCTTTTTTGACATACCTTAAAACTTGTTTGAGTATCTCCTAGTGCTCAGTGTTTTGAGAGCGCATGAACTAACTGATAAAGTTTGTTGACTGCAAATGAGAGTGATAGTTAGATACTAAAGTGCTCCAACCGTAAAATTTTCATACGGTTTGACTTGTCATTGTTACACTTAGTTTACTGTTAACTGAAATTGGAGTTGTTATTGATTTGTATTGTTATATTCCCAACTTTAGAGTTTTTCAATCATATACCTTCTTTGTGATAAGATCATTGCTCACTTGTTGAGTTGCTATTAATTGTCTCTATCCCCGAATAAGATACACGAAATAGTACTAGTTCGAGCAAGTAAAAGTAAAATTACAATAACATATAGAGATCGATGGGGTACGATGGAATCCTAAATCTGATACAATAAAGTGGCTTAGCTTAATAATGGGTAGT
>VALG01016455.1:0-16288 GCA_009835305.1 Ipomoea purpurea | reverse complement strand
TAAAAACTCAAAAGTAACAAGGGGTGAATTTCAAAGTCTTGGCTTAAATGTAAATGCCAGCAAGGTTGGACCATCGAGACCAAAAGGAGAGTAAAATGGAAAGGGAGAACAGGGAACTGCGTTGAGGGCAAATTATGGTGTGACCCACGTGCCCACCTTGCAAGGTGATATAATTTTATATCCATAATTTTTATAATGTAGATTCATAATTTTTATACTGTAGATGGTGTGAGCAGTCATGCAATTTGGGGCGCAAGAAACCAGGCTGTGTGGAGTGCATGCATCCCCTTGTCTTTCTTTTTGCGTGGAGCAGCACAATATAATTCTCTCTTTCCAGCTTCAATGGCGGTGTAGTGTCATGCCAGATATCATAAACGCCATGTGGCGGCCTGACAGAGGTGTTGAAGTTATAAGTGTAGTACTTTTCTTTTAATTGTGTAAATTTAATACAATACATTAATTGTTGCCAAGTTGTAAATATAGAACCAACAGCAAAAACTACTCCAAAAGGATACGATCCAAACCTAAATGTTGTAGGAACACAGCATAGCATTCCTCTACAATACATGTTGGATAAAAATATAGAATATAATGATTTGCAGTGAGTAAAGTAATCAAACTGCTAGCTAGGATATGATGGATATATTCATTCCTAAGATATCCCTACAAATGGGGATAGAATACGCGTTAATTAAGCTATTCTGTTAGTTGCGCCCTGCACAAAATTATAAGAGTTTAGTTTGCCGTTTATGCATGGGATCATACTTTTCAAAAAGAAAGTGGAATTCATGTTGAATTTCTAGAATAGCAAATAAAGTGTTGTAATATTGACAATTATAAGTTTATATCTTGTTAAAAATTGAACACAATAAATAGATGATGAGTGCGCAGCAGAATATAATTCTCTCCCATTACTCATGTTCGATCCGATCATAATTTTAAATACCCAAAAATTCCGCCGAACCGACATCATAATAATTTACTTTGGGTTCGGGTAACTATATCTGAAATTTAAACATATCTTAATTAAAATAAATAAATTAAGAGTTTGAATACCTAAATAGTGTATAGTTATGCAAAACTTTGAATATGCGTGCTTTGTAACAATTTACAAATAAACCTTAACAATTTACAAATAAACCTTGAGAATAAAGTAATTAATTATTACAAACTCATAAACTTCGATATACAACAATTTACTAATCTAATAATTAAAAACACGAATCATGAATAAAATTTAAAACTTCATAAAGTTGAGCATTTAAATAGGTGAAAATGCTTGGTAAGTTGGGTGAATGAATTTGCTCATTCCATATATTATTATATATATATATATATATATATATATATATATATATATATATATATATAGAGAGAGAGAGAGAGAGAGAGAGAGAGAGAGAGAGGGTTGTAGCCTCTATCCTTCAAATTTCATATTTCTACAATAAAGAGAAAGAACACTGAGATCAATATAGTATCCTTTATTAATATATAGTACTAAAATTTTTAAACGAGTCAAGGGAAAAGTAAAATCTAACATTACAAATATACTTGGTATTTTAGTCTTTCATAAAAAATAAAATAGAGTGACATTGATTCACATATATACATCACTTTTTTTTTTAGCTTTCATAGAAAATAGAGTGATCGATATTGATTCACATATTACATCACTTTTTTTTATACTACTAACTGTATTACATTGTAGTATTTGTTCATACATACTTTCTCAATCTGTTAAAACAAAAGAGTTAGCACCACCTCCACTGGAGGTTCAATCTCATGACGTCCCATATGGGAGAGTCACACATATTATCTAAGCACAAAGTGCTATGACACATATATAAATCAGAATCATTGGACTTTGTATATAATTATATATAGAGCTAGATGCAGAAAAATTCTCTTACTCACACAGTGCACACAAGAAACATATATGAGAAAGATATTCAATCTCTTTAAACAATAATATGGATTGATTATTTATTAAAATACCGAAAACCCAAAACATCTCGGTGCACTTTGGATATATCAATAATTAGTGCTCAATCCATGATCAGCATTCAACCAAATTAAAATTTGTACCATACAGACTTCACTTTCCATCTTTTCAACTAGCTTCGTTCTAGGTGTCAAACAAATAAGCAAACATTGCACACAAAGGGAAATTTGTTCAAGATAATAGAAAAAGAGATACTTTGAAAGATTTATTTATTTATTTATTTATTTATAAAAAGCAACACTTAAATAATAGTCATAAATATTGTTTGAATATGAGCAAAAAATCAAAACTCATCAAAATTTATAAAAAAAAATATTTATACCAAAATATGAAACATAATTAGTTTGATAAAATAATTCAAATAGAAACACATTATAAATTATACATCTCACTATTAATATAAAAGAATGTTTGCACAATTATTATTATATTTTAAACAATAAACAAAAAATTTCACTATTAATATTTTTAAAAAGCCATAAATATTGTTGAATATGAACGAAAAATCAATACACATCAAAACTTTATCAAAAAATATTTATACCAAAATATGAAACATAATTAGTTTGATAAAATGATTAAAATACAAAACACATTATAAATTATATATGTCACTATTAATATAAAAGAATTCTTGTTTATATTATATTTTAAAGAATAAAAATAAAAATATCACTATTAGTATCCTTCATATATTAATTAATCATTCTATATATTAAAGCCATATAGCTCTGGCCAATCAAATGACTACATTTTCCCGCCCATAAGAAGTGACATCGTTTTGGGGTAATGTTTCTTCGTTTCATTCACATTAATTGTAGTTGTATTAGAATTAAATATTAATGTTATATTAATGCAGCCGTTTTGGTTTCCCAAGGTTAGAAAATATAAAATATCATATTTCTATTCATTGTTACCTATATTAATGGCGACTTTTCAGTTTTCCATAGAGAAACCACGGTATCCGAACAATTAGCATTAATTACCATATCTACACAATCCTTCCTTACAAGCTATATAAAGAGTTCAGCTCATATCAATTCCATTACAACACAAATACTCATATAATAGAGATTATAGAGAATGTTTACAATTCAAATACATATTGCATATTGATATGCCAACTCTTTACATTCTGGCAAGCCCTTTGTGCGATTAAAGCTCATATGGAATTTAAGATTGAGGAGGCAGATAAACGATAACAGTGTAGTGTGTCTTCCTTCCATGACCAAGATGTATATATGCATTTAAATACTGTAGATAAATTCCTTTTAAAAAAATACAGTAGATAAATTATTCAACCAGCAAGTACTACTGTTTTACACTTTTTTTTTTTCAACACCAGTATATGGTATTTCTTTTGAAATATTGCAGGGAAATTTAATCATATAACAAAGAGGAGTTTAATCATGATAGAAAAGTATAGAAGGGTATAAAATTGTGATCTCAACTTCTTTACAGTATAACAAAGAGGAGTTTAATCATATATGTTTACTTTTATGTATTTCTATGTGTTAGGAACCTTATATTAGAATTTTGATGACACCAATGTTATGTAGAAAGTAGACCCCTAACTATTAGGTTTTTCGATCGCTACTTTCGTCCTAGACGAGAGTTGCCATAACTCTCATGTAATTCGTGTTAAGCTAGACAAACGCACGAAATGAGTTATGTCTAGTTGATAGGGTCTCCAAGACGAAAGAAGACACAAGGCTTGATAAACAGCAAAGAGAATTCATCAGAAGTTGTCAACTACCTCGAAAGGACAGATTTATTAAAGACAAATCTCACCAAGCATTCTTTCTCTTCAACAACGAGAAGAATGTTTTCTCTGTCTGATTTGACAACATCCTAGGAACATAAGGACCTCAACATGTGGGACACGCTTACCAAGGAGCATTAAATGAAGATGTACTATCTCCTGGAGCTAAATGACAAAACCCTAATGCTCTCCATACCTTGCAACGGCTACATGGTACAACCTCATTAATGGAGCATTTAATGCATGAAGCTCCCCGGTCCTTACCCACTGGATAAGCATTTAATGGATGAATTTTTATCCACCTATATAAACCCACCTTCACCAACTAATAAGGTGCTGGTTTTTTCTATCACTCAATCTACTCTACAATTAAAAGCTCTTAAAAACGCTCCCATCTCTCTAAAGCTTTTGTTAACCAGTGGTTAAGGTGCAAGGATACTTGAAGAAGCTCATCAATCCTTATCTTTCACCTTAAGGAAGTCTTGATCCTGTGAAAGACATTTATTCATCATCAATCAAGACTTCATCACGTTGGAGAAATCAGAAATCATTTTCTACCAACCTCAGCTTTGAAGAAGTTGATAGAGGCGGAGTAAACTCTTGGAGTTAAAAACCTACAAAGACTGTCCGGCTTAGTGATCAAGGAAGTCTTTTGTGTACTTGTACTAACTTGTGATAGTGCAACCCCTTCCATAAGTTGTGGAAGAAGAAGTAGAGTAGGCCCAAAGTTAGCCGAACCACTATAAAATTCTCGTCTCCCTGTCTTTTACTTTCCTCATTCATTCTCGCATTGCATCATAATTTTCATCAATACCCGAAAGTATTTTATAACGTCTAAACGTGCAAAGCAAGTAAAACGAGCTTAACCACGCTGCGTTAAAAACACCGAAATGTGACTTTTTAGCAAAACACGAAACGAGTCTACCCCCCTCCCTCTAGACTCTCGTTATAACACTACGGGACCAACACTATCTTTGAAAAAAACATTCAATTATGTAAATGATGTAGACAATAAACGTAATAATTAAGGATTTTTATGATTCAAACAGTAATCATTTTAGTTTTTCTTTCACTTTTACACTGACATTTTCTTCCTACGGAAAAGCATCAATAATAGACATAAAAATATCCAACAACACATCCTCATAGAACGACTCTCGTGTAATATTTAAGCCACTTAGCCGTCCCCGTAAATCAGGGACTCGTAAACACGTATTCTTTCCAATGTATAAATAAACATCAATATTGTTGGGTACGCGTGTGTACCAATAGAAAAATGATGTAGACAACGACTACAACCCCTGCTATAATTAGTTTCACCAAAAAATATCACATAATATGGACTTCACACCAAAACTGATAATCTATTTATACCCTATTTTACCCTTTTCAGCTATACTTAACACTAACAAGAATTGCCTTCTTCTGTCTCCCTAGGAAATGCAAATAAACGACAGGAGCCAAATATTCTCACTCTCAAATTATCACCTCCACAAGTAATAATTCGACGCTTTACAACATAAGAAATCGCATAACTGTAGGAGACACCACAAATCCACAACCATAAGATCGATGATCAAATGAGGAAAACCTAGCACTACTCAGAACCCTCATTGCAATCACGGAAAAAGTAGCATAGAAACACATACGCAAACAAAAAGGTAAAAAAAAAAAAAAAAAAAAAACAAACAAAAAAAAAAGTTGGAGAAGACAAAGAAATGAATGTATTACATTTAGTCATGTCTAATGGCACAGAGATTAATGGTACACTTACCTCTAAGAAACGAAGGCTTTCATGAGACAAGGAGCAATTTATGATTCAAAAACCTACCTTTCAGCTATGTACTTGCACCCCAGAGATTCCAAGGTGCCGAAGGATATCAGATTGCGTTTCAAAATCAAGAATATACCGAACATTGGTAAGAGTCTTGATAACGTTATCATGAGTTTTAATATGCACACTTCCAATTCCACTAACCTTGCATTGGGTATCATTACCCAGCAAGACAACTTCACCATCAACCGGTTCCAGAGAGACGAACCAGTATTTGTGAGGACACATGTGGAATGTACAACCAAAGTCCAGAATCCTCGCCTTCTGAATCACTTTCAACAACACTAGCTTCAGCGGACTTCTTTTATCTCTCTTGCTTTTTTTCAACTTGAAGCATTCAGTCACATCATGACCATGCTTCTTGCAGTACTTATAGGATTTGTTGGACTTACATCCTTTGGACTTGGATCTAGAATTTTTATTGCTACTCCTTGATTCAAGTGAATGACCCCTTACAGTCAAGCCTTCACCTTTGTCCCCAGACTTAATTTCAAAGTCAAACTTTTCTTTGGACAATAGGTTTGACTTAACATTGTCGAAAGTAAGGGTATCACTACTATTACCATACAACATAATTTCTTTGAAATGCTTGTATGATTTAGGGAGAGAGACAAGCAATAAAACAACGTGATCCTCATCTTCAATTATGACATCAATATTTTCCAAGTCCAATAAAATAGAATTGAATTTATCCAAGTGAGATTTAATAGAAGTACCTTTCGTCATACGGATTGTGTACAGACTTTCCTTCAGGCGTAGCGTGTTCGCCAGAGTTTTGGCCATGTAAAGCGTATCCAGCTTGGACCATAAATCTGGTGGATTAGAGAATTCAATTGATTCAGTTACGATAGAATTGTGATACAAAGTATATCTACAACTAAACTGAAACTACTCCTAATAACTAGGACACACCAAGTCAACTACACATAACACCATATAATAAAACCATATGCTAAAAATAATAACATCAATAATACTAACACACCCCCTCAAGCACAAGGTTGGTGAAACACAACATTGAGCTTGTCCCGTAGAGCAGCAAAAGCAAAAGGTGCTGGAAGTGGTTTAGTGAAGATGTCAGCTAGCTGATCTGTAGTAGAAATGTAGTTGACGATGAAGTCTCCAGAAGCCACTTTGTCCCGAACAAAATGGTAGTCGATCTCAACATGCTTAGTGCGCGCATGGAACACCGGATTCGCACACAGATAAGTTGCGGTTCGTCAACTTCATACTCACGAAGTGATGAGCGCCGGACAACGCATTACCGCCGGCCGGAGAGGGACTGCCGGTGGCGGAGGCGGTGCGGTCGGACGAGCTTGACGACATGGCGCGGTCGGAGGGGGAAGAGAATATGGCGGTGGAGGTTTACGGGTGAGAGAGGGAATAATTTGCGGAGAGGGGAGAGAAATCGATACCTGACTGATACCAGATTAGAGAATTCAATTGATTCAGTTACAATAGAATTGTGATACAAAGTATATCTGCAACTAAACTGAAACTACTCCTAATAACTAGGACACACTAAGTCAACTACACCTAACACCATATAATAAAACCATATGCTAAAACAATAATAACATCAATAATACTAACATGGTGTGGTTGTCTCACTTACTACCTCACGTAGAACCTCTTTAGACAGGCACAAAAGAATGGTTGAACGTGCCTTGTCATCCAAATCTTCCCAATCTTCATCAGTATTGCAGCCAGTTTCTCTTCTTCCCAGCTAGAGCTTTCTTCAAACTATTTTGGGTTAGAACAGCTTCCATCTGAACCCTTCAGATAGAAAAGCTAATTTTCCCGTCGAACTTAGTGACAGCCAATCTCTTTGAAAATAATTCTCAATTAAACCGCTCTGATACCACTTGTTAGAAATATATCGGAATAAGCTTGAAGTGAACAATCGGAAAATTGGAGAATTATAGAAGCTTAAATAATAGTAAAATATATAAATGACAAAATAGTAAGTAACAAGGGAATATATATATTAATATATATACTATTATATAGTAGTATACTATATTATTATATATAATATTATAATATTTATATAGTATATATATATCATATATATATATATATACTATATATTATGGCGGTTCAGGTGCGGCAACACCAATAGTTCACCAATATATGCACATCAACATTAGAAATACACCACACAAAACAGAGTAAAACAGAGCCCTGCATCACCAAACACACACCATTAGGTGTGAGTAAAAACACCATACACTGTTCGGAAATAACCATTGGGGGGTGAGTTATATGTTGTATTTTTTTGAGTCTGTGGTGTGCTGTCGTGTGTATTTTGTGATGTTTTTACATTTCATTGGGGTGTGTTTTTATTACACTGTTGGTGATATTGTTAACACTGTTTGGTGTATTCTGGAATTTGACCGCACAGCCGTACGGTAAGACCCGCCTTTTTATATGTATTATATATATATATATATATATATATATACTATATATATATATATATATATATATATATATAATAAATATAATATATACTCACGGTGTGAGAAAAATTAAGAAGGGGAAGAAATGAATTGAAATTCAAACTGATGTACGAATTACAAGCAAATGGCAAGTTATTTATCAGTAAGAAAATGAGAGAAATACGCATGTAATAGGAGAGCATCATGCGACAGTTGCCGCAATATATGGAGATCCATAGCGCCTCGGCAAACATGCAAGAATGAAGACATGCACAATGACGTGGAAGATGATTAGGATTTGAGCCACAAAAAATTAATTATCCTAACACGATTATTTTTGGGTCTCTGTGTTGATGTTTCTACGACGGTGGTGGGTGTTGTTGTATGGGGTTGTAGTCCGGGGTGAGGGCAGTGCGGGTCGCACTTTTTTTTTTTTTTTTTTTTTTTTTTTTTTTTAATACTTTCTGTGGTTTTGTTTGGACCAGTTCTGGGTGTTGGGTCTGTGTGGTTGCTCGGGTGTTTCTGGTGCGGTGGCACGGGTAGTGCCAGGTGCGGGTTTTTTTTCGCGCGGGGCTGCGGTGTGCGGTGTACGATGGCATTTTTTCGGCGGAGGGGAGTGTACTTTATTTGGACGTTGAACACCAATTCTCTCAATTGTAACATGGCTGCCCCACTTTGAATTCGTGTCCATCATGTTTTTTTTTTTTTTTTTTTTTTAATTTGTAAAATTCCTTCTTTCTTTTGATTTGGGATGGAAACTTTGAATCAATTTCACAAGCTAGGCAGTTAATTTGTGTACTTGACTTATATATTAATGTCGGACACTAGAAATATTATTGAAACTATGGCTCTTAGGATTAAACTTAAAAACTCTAACAGACAACAAAAGAGCCACTATGCCACTTAAACCAAGGCTAATTTCAAAAAAATCTGCAGAAGATAAAAATTCTTTCATAAAGCTGATGTTTTTACATTGGGCTGATTAAGTAAAATAGCCACAATAAAACCAAATAAATTTCATATTCTATATGGTTTCTATACAGGCACAAATGTCAACGTTAACCATAATGCTCCTAACAACAGTTCAAAACAAGTAAAATCCTAGTTCAGAGGCATTGCACCGTTTATGATGATCTTATTTGTTCTTTTGGGTCTTTAATGTATGGATGCCGTACGCCTAGTCAGTGTTTTAGGTAGTCATTGTTTGTACTTCCGAATGTGTGGGAGCTGGTCGTGGGTTGGCATTTTCACTGTGTTTTTAGGTTAGTCATAATGTTTGATCACCACCAGTTCATTCGGACACATTAAATTTCATTATTGTATACATATATATACACGTGTATTCTTATTGAATTTGCGTCCCACTGAGTAGTGCGTATGTTGTAAAGTTGTGAGTTGATTTTGCAGATCAATCCAATTTTTCAGCTCATTCGTTGTAATGCCAATTTGATTGTAATTTTCTGGTAATATAGGTTTTGCTTTGAAGTCAATCGTGTAAACTAATTTTCTGGTTCTGCTGAAAAACAAATTCATCATCTTTTTTTTTTTTTTTTAAAAAAAATTCTATAATTTTTTTTTTTTTGGAACTTAGGTATATTACGTAATTTTGGGTGGTTATTGAATGGGTTTGCCGGTGGGGGTGTTGTTGTGGTGGGAGTTTCTGGTGGGATGTTGGGTGCGTGTGCTTGGTTGGTGGTGGACGTGCATTGTGGGGTTACGGTATATATATCGGGAGGGGTGTGTGCGTTTGAGGTAAGTCGACGTGTGCATACTGCTGGTATTGAAGCTTTTTCATTTGTGGTGTGTGAGTTGTAGTAGTTTGGCGTGTGTAGAATACTTGGCATTGAGGCTAAAAAAACTAGATGTGTGCAATTATTTTTTCGTTTCATTATACCATGTAATGAAGTAAGCACACCCAAACCTCCACAATGCACTAACCACCATTACATATCCAATTACTAATTAAGAACCATATATACATGAAGTAATGCAAATGGTTGAGAACTGTTCCATTGTATTAATAAAAAATAATACAAACACCGTCATGTAGTCATGCACACATCAAACAACTCCAAACATGAAGAAACGCACACGCTTTTTCTTTAAAATAATATAAAATACGTCATGATATCATGGTCGACAACAAATTCAAATTCTAAATAAAAAACAAACACAAATTAATCATGATTTCACGCTCTCACTAAATAACAATTTTTGTAATTTTAATGAAAATAATAATAATATACCCAATACATATAGAAAATAGTTTAATAAAACATCACTAAATAAATACACACATCAGAATTCAACAAATAAATAAACTCACACAGACTCAAATAAAAATACAATAAAATAATATAATACATCAACCACCCCCAAAAATGGTAGATTATTATATCACGAACAATAATATTTACGATGTTTGTTGTAGGCTTTCTCGCGGTCTCCTCACACACATTAACATTGCCACATGGTGTGTGTATGTCTCTATACATGGTAGCAAAATCAGTCAGAGACCTCATTCTACCAGGCTTAATATATAGTCATATTGTGTTGTATTCCTTAATGGGTATACAAAAAAAAAATAAGGCAACGCAAAGGTATATATATATGTCTCTTGTTTTAAAAATATCTAAATTATAACGTGATGAGCACTAAACCCCTAGCAACCACTTCATATTTCTATTTAGCAGTTTTCTGTAACGAATTTAAACAAAAAATATAAAATAGCAGTTGGCATTGATTCTTCATTATTTATATATAATAATTTTGAACCCCATGCTAAAATATAAACTGACAAAAACCCAAAAAAAAAAAAAAAAAAAAAAAAAAAACTCAATAGCCACTCTTTAAATCTTTCTTTAAAAACAACCAACAACATTAATTCACACATAGACCAAATAATAATTTTTAAAACAAAATATAAATTAAAATTGGAATGCCCCAAAGTCCCAAACACTAAAATTTGCACAGGCCAAAGCGCTTACATGCACAACACACCGTACAAAACACTAAAAAAAAATTATAGATGCACATAATACAGTGTTTGTTACATACAGTACTACGCAAACCTAATTACATACGAATGCACATACCTAAACAATAACCCCAAACAAACAAATGCCTTACCAGTACTACGCACACACTATGACACCACGAATGCACAAACCAAAACCAATAGGCCCTAGCATAAAAAAGTCTTACCACTAACCTACAAATGACATACCAGTACTACGTACACTCAACCCCCAGATCCTACGTTAAAAAATAATTAAAACTAATTATTTCCATTAATATTGTCCATAATATTATCTTAAGGATTTCAATGTAATTCTATCCATAATTAAACACACTACTACAATTATTTCAAAAAAAAAAAACACACTACTACAATTACTTTTTAATCCCTTTGTTTTAAATCTATCATTAATTAGTTTATATTCTCTTTTCAATCTCAACCATCCTTTGGAATGTATTAATGGAGGGATGAGATCTCATGATCTCATTTATCATAGAGACCTCATGGGAAGTAATGAGGAGGCTTCTGATTCTTTTTTATCACTCTTATTTCTACTCTCTACCTTTTACTTTTACCTGCTTTAGTTTATATTCTAAATTGCTTGCAACCCGGGACGGATGCAAGTGTATCTCATGGGGGCCTTTGCCCCTGCCCCCGCCCCCAATTTTTTTAATGTACTAAAAAAATGTAATATTAAATTTAAAAAAAATATTATATGAAATAACAAATTAAAATATTTGCCCCCTTTCACTTAAATTAATCTTACAATGAAAAGTTAATTAAACTATAAACTTCGTTTCGATATTTATCTCAACCTGTTCTGCTCCTTCTTCTCCTATTTTTCCGTATTGTCAAATTATTATTTGGTCTGCTAGTATTGTCCACTTACACTTCAAATCTTATTTAACATACTTACTTTAATGTTCTCTGCTGTAGAATTCAGTACATATATACGTCCATATATGCTATAACCAGAGGATATTTCTCATGTATTAAGAATCGTATGTATATTTTTCCAGTTTAATGTTTTTGAATTTTTTTCTTAAGCGTGACTTGTTTTGTTACTTTATATATAATATATAATATATATATTATTATATATATATAAGTATATAGGTGTGTCTATTTCAAATACAAAACGACGGCGTTAAATACAACATGCAGGATTCATTAGGATCGTTAGAGTTTTTGAAGAGGTTGGATGTCCAAGATTTATTCAATGCTTACAATTTTGGACATTATTTATCGTTAATATTGCGTGATGTATTTTAGTAGGGGCATTTATGGGTTTTCATTGTACTCTACTGATTCAATTTTAGTAGGACTAATAGACTAAGGAAGTGAGGAGTCTTTTGGCAGCAGCTTCCACGCACCGGTTCTCCATTGTGTCGGCATCAGTGTTCCACCATTCGCTCACGCAAATCGATCGCCGTAGACCTCCGTAGATCGCCTCCGATTTCCAGTATGGACGCCGATGGGGACCGCGGTGGTGATAAGCGACGGGGAGCACTGCTGATCGTGTAGGTGGAGGTATGTTTGTTCCTTTTGCTCATTTGCGTTCTTTTTCAATGCGCTTGAGTTGCTTCTTGTCGGATGGGGGGTTGATGGTTCTGCCATGGTGTTTCCGGCATAAGCGTACCTTGGGTTGTGGTGTGGGGCGGTGGGCACGGCGGTTCACGTGTGGGGGGGGGGGTGTGGGGGTTGGGGTGTCGGGGAACAATTTGGGTTTTTTTTTTTGAAAATTATTCGTATCCAACAAGGTGTCCCCAGTACAAAATTTGGCCATCAGCATATGCTGCCCAGAATTTTATTGTTGATTTTAAGGTTCGGCCATTATCCTATCAACATTTTAGTTAATTGATATTCAAATCCATTTTACTAATTAAATTTGTGTGATGTTGGGTGTGATTTTTTTTTTTAATAATTTGTTTGCTGTGAGTTATTATATCATTTTTTAGTGTAGATGAATGGTTGGGGTTGCCCTTTCTCATGTGTGGACTGGTGTGGATGGATGAGCCATGTTATGATTTTTTGAATATACACACATTGCATACACACACGGTTCATATACACACAGTGCATCACAAACTGTTCTTCTCAATAAGACAACATGTCTCTTTCGTGTAATGGGTGGTCCCTGAATGTTCACATAGGACCTTTTTCTTTAATTATTAAGTATAACAATCTCTCTCCTCAAAGGTTCCTTTAATATGACCTTTTCAAACTCATTAATTTCACTAAGATATAAGATGTTTCAGCTGACATTACCTGCCACCACAAAGATATACATTTCCATGAATGATAAAGTTCATTATATTACTTTATTTGTATTCTAATACGTGGAAAAAAATACATGGATCATTATCACCCATCTTACCTTCATATTTGGATGTTCTCCCAGTAGCTTTGATAGTGATAGTCAGGATTAGGGGCCAACTTTGTTTTTGGAATCGCCAAGCTGCAGGCAAGCAAGATCGCAAAATAATTGTGGCATTTGGTTTTTTTTTTTGTTTTTTTTTTTTTTGTTTTGTTTTTGTTTTTGTTTTTTGGTTTTTTTTTTTTGGGTGTGCACTGTATTGCTCAGTGGGTGCACGGGGTTCTTACGAATTATGCTGTATTGGTTTTTAGTTATTGAATTTTTGTACTCAGGTGTGTGCAGTACTGTGTGTGAATGGTTGCATAGTTTTTACTACTATTTAATCTTATTTGGAATTGTTGGTGGGCCATATACTTTTCCGTTGTGGCTCGGTTTGCAGCTAAAAGGTCCAAGCGCGCCTATTCAGATGCTGGCCCTTCGGGAATATCTGATGATGATAGCGACTTTGTGTCGCCGCCTAGGGTTATCCATTCCAAGGCCCAGCAACTAAACACCACAGGAGGATGCTCCCGATTATGAACTCTCTGGGGAGAAGATGCTATGTCCTAGAGCGAAGATGCGGGGGCAGTCTGTGATACTAGTTAACGCCTTGAAAGACTTAAGCTTTCAGCAGAAGTCTGATATTCGGGAGCTTGGGTTTGGGCGTTGCTTGAGTTCAAGGTTGAGGATATTCCACCGCCTTCTGCGGTGGCTTGTTGTATAATTTTGATGCTCAGTCAAAGTCATTTGATCTTGGTGGGGGTAGATCTTTGGTGGTAGATGAGGGTGATGTAGAGTTAGTTTTGGGGTTCCCTCGGGGGCCGGTTGATATGGTTGAGCGGGATAAGCTTAAGATTAGTAAACATTGAAACACTGGAGGGGGTTATTTGAGAAGCGAAGGCACAGGGTTACCCAGCGGAGATTAGTGTGAGGATGGTTGCCGAGGTGGATGGGGGTCTTTGGTTTAAGCGCCATTTTCTTATGTTGGTTTTGTAACATTTGTTTCTTGTATGTGTAATGGCTATGCTAACCAGATGTATTTTCACCACTTTGAGGATGTGTCTAGTGTCTGCGAGTTAAATTGGTGCAAGCTTTGTGGTCGGACACGTTGGGTTGAGACGCAGACTGCTTGGCGATCTGGTCGGCATAAGTTCTTCCTTGGGCCAGCTGAGTTTGTTACGGTAGTGTTTGTTTTTTTTTTAATTCGTTTTTGGTGTTTTATGTTTGTTGTTGCCCAGTATGTGCTAACAATTAGTTTCGTTTTGTTTATGGTTTTTTTAGTTTTTATGTTGATCGTGTGGTGCACGTTGCTCGTGCGGTCCCTCGGGTATTCCTGCGTTTTGTGGGTGGTCATCACCCCTTTGCGTCAGCGTGAGTTTTCTGAGATTCGGTCTGGAGGTTTTGGCGTGGTGTCATTGATCTGCCGGTACAACCTGCCCTTCTTCACCTGTCCAGTATGGGCCGATGGTATGGATGTTCTTATTGATGGTTTACTTATGTGTATGTTATAGTTGTGCACACATTGTATACTATGTGTTCTCCCAATGTTTGCTAGTGGTGGTTGTTATTCACTATGTGTTTGTTATTTACTTTGTCCTCTTATTTTTTTTTGCGGTAGTCATTTGAAGATGCCGGTATTAGAAAAATACCAGAGGTGGTGAGGGACACAGCTGTCGTTTGGATTTCAGTTGAGTGAAGCATATTGGTTCCGAATGGTTACGTGTTCGTATGGCGAGTGCGGCGAGAGGTGGGTGATCAAGGGAAGAGTCGATTTATTTATACGATGGCTACGTGTTCAAGTCGGAGATATATAATGCGTTTTTAATTGTGTTCGTGTGAATTCGATCATTTTAGTCTAGGTATATCGGCAGGATTCCTACTATCAGAATGATCTTGACGATTGATTATTGGGGATGCGGTGCGCGACTTAACTTCTCCTGCGTACTTGTCGCCCAGTTCTGTTCTTGAGGTTAGTTTCTTTCAAGTTTGCTTTCTCTTTCCGAATTCATAATACTCTAAATCGGCATTCCAGTCATTTTAGATGTGGACTGGTTTATCTGTCTATTTGAGTCTCTCATCAGTATTTTTTATACGTCATTATCGCATGTTTTTGTCTGACGCTTTCTAAGCCTAGTAATCGCAACATGAAGGTGTTCGGTCATAATTAATCGGCCGACTCGGACGTCGGAAACAATCGCATATGCCATGAGATGAGATACACGCGATCAAGGGTCCCTGTACATGGCTCTTCGGATTCTCATTCCCTCCCATTCCTGCAGTGTGATTCCCGGGCTAACCCACGGCTGTACCATGTTATGATAGATGGACGTCTGCCATTGCGTGCAACTCGTTGGTCTCATCTGCTTCCAGTAAATGTGGCCGCCTACTCTGTATTATCACCTCGACCTTCATAAAATCTCGCATTACGATTCAGCTGGTTAACGTGCTGTCTACACATAAGGTTATTAGATCTATGTTTATTCCAGTGAATAATTTGCCTCCTCACGAATGCAGGTGCTCTTTTCTGGTGTATTGCTAGGGTGTCGGAATGATCAAGCGCGTGCTTCTACCAACGGTTAAATGCAGCTAAGGTGCCTCCCGCGTCTGTCCCTGGATGCTGTACTGTTCACCGGACAAGAGAATGTGCGCTGGTAGAGGGAGCAGTCATGTTAGTGTGTACACAAGTGCGCAGCGGCATGCGCCATGTTGTTACACCTCTCGAGGCTGCCTTGGTATGTACCGCTGCTAGAATAGGACGTTATATATATGTAGGCTGTTGATAACGCGAGCTGGGATCGTACTCTAATTCTTTGCTTGCAAATTCCTCTTGAAGACAAACAATTCACGTGGGAGTGATTCGAATAATGTCTCATA
>VALG01016453.1:0-13787 GCA_009835305.1 Ipomoea purpurea | reverse complement strand
TGCTAAATACCAACATATAAAAAATGAATAAATGTTTCACTAATAACGTGCAATAGACACCTGCTTTGTTCCCAGAACCAAGGGAATAAGGCATTCAGGTTCAGTTGCTTGTGTGGATTCATCAATGAGCACCTATAAACATGATCAAGAAAAGTATATCACAAACAGCATAAAAAACAGAACCACTGCTTCACACAACCTGCCGAGCGTTTGGGAAAGAAAAAAGGGATAAACAAGACAAGATAGCCCCTATATGTTTGAGTTGTTATGCAGTTCAACCTGACGGAACCTGAAATTCGCCCAGTCTAGGATCTCCAGCACCAACACAGGTGCAACAAATGACATCAGCACTCTGAGTTATCTCCCTTTCTGTTGCCCGTTTCAAAGCTTATATTTCTTTTCATCACTGCTAGATAGTTCTCCTGAAAGAAAATGTAAAAGAGAAGTCCAAAAATCAGACCACTTTATTAACATGACCACAGCACATAATAAAGCATAAATAGCAACGAAATTTATAAAATTATATCCAAATTTCCAATAGCAAATTGGCAAACTTGAAAAAAGCTCAGACAGCTAGCTACTAAATCAACAACAAACACCTTGTTCATCTTTGAGTTGCTGTAACTTGTGAAGCTCACTTTTCTCTGACGTATCAAGATGGCGAACCTGCAAGGAACCAAATATAAATAAAAGGCTGAGTTACTGAGACAGAAGAAAAATGCATCTATGCATGCACATATAAAGGAAATTAACAAAAGACACCTGATAATGAAGAGTTAAATGCTCAACAGGAGAACTGACAGCTTCCCTTGACTTGGCACAAAGCCCTTACAAACCTGTAAAATAGTGTACTTATCAAACCAATGCATTACTGATACTCTAACAACAGGCAGCAAGTCCCAAGTTATGATGTAAGCACAGCATGATGATTATGTACATGGCTTACCTTAAGACCTGTAGCACTTATTTTCTCAGCTAGGTTGGTCCACAGCCACATTACTGGGAGCACAGACCAAAACCTGATAGGAAAAGTTAGTAAAACAATACAGAAAATGGACACAAAAAGAAATAATATAAAGACAATTCCATGAGATAAGCAAATGAAATTAATTTTACCTGGCCCTGGCCCTGTTTGGCCATATGATACACAATGGCAGCAGATGTGACAGTCTTTCCAGTGCCAGGGGGACCTTGAATCAGACTAATGGGCTTTTGAAGCACACTTTTACAGGCGCAAAAACCTACCAGACACAACCTTAACTAATGAATATACAACCCTTCTCTAAAATTTCATCCTGGTTCATAATCTGGTAAGCAAACGCCAACAAGAATCCTGTGTACCCCCCTACCCCCCCCCCAAAAAAAAAAGGTCTCGAAGGGAAGCAAAAAGGAGAATTTTAATTGGATAAGGGGGAATTCCAAATAAAGGCACCAACTGAAATTGAAGTGTACTTCCTTCTGCCCAAAGCCTAGCTGTCCACAGCATGCTTGAAACTACATCTAAAGAGATGAATGCAAAGGTTAACAAGAGCTGATGAAGCCCTCTGTTTCAATAGAATTCCATACACTACTATCAAATTTTAGAGATACCCAACAAATATTCATTGCGAAGCAATAAGGAAGGGATGGAGGAGTTAGCTAGACACAGTCAGAGGTGTAGAATGTATTGGAGACATACTTGAGATGCATTGAGCTCAGGAAGACCAGGAAGCACCAAAGCGGCGGGCAGTGTATTACGACAGCTGCCATCTCAACTTCAGTGGACCTAACACAGTGGTGATAATGTAACCTGCAGGGCATTGCAACCTTGAGTAAAGAGCAAAAAGAACAAGACATATTCAGGAACAGTGATCACAAACATAAATTACTCCAACAACAGAAGTTTCATAATTTATTTATGTTAACAAATTTTAGCAACCAAATACATCATTAAATGATACCAGGAAGGACAAATTAGAATGGAACTGCAAAATAAGAAAATGGACTGAAAAAAAATTTTATCAATTTGCACTGAAACTGAATCAGATCAATTTAATACGGAGTATTACATTGGGTCAGCAAGAAAATTAACAAAAGCTTAGCACAATACAAATATGTAGAAAGCCATATTCAAGGTATGGACATCAATCAATTCACTGCATTAACAGTTAACTTTCAAAACCATGAGACATCAGACATTTGGCAAAAAACATGACTAATGAAACATAAATGTTTCCTTTACTTTTTGACCATTTCAACACATTACTCATCTATGAAACACCATAGATCACTGCCATTTCGCACCACAAAAGATAAGAGATTGCAATAAACATTATCAATGCAACATAAACACTTTCCTTTAACTAAAGTTGACATTTTTTACTACCCGCTCACACTTTTCTCATCCACGGCCAAAACTTTTTTCATGCACCCTTGCATCCGGTCAAAGCTGTACTCTTCCAGACAAAGTCAACACTAACCCATGCTTAACATCAACAGGAAACACCCTTCAAAAACAGTTTAACCACAAACAAAAATGAATACAATGTGAAATTAGAAGGAAAAAAATAGAAGGGAATAAAGGAGAATTGCAATCAGGCCATACCTGACTAGCCACGAAGTTCAAGGTGACAACCTCCTCGTTGTGCGTTAGTTTTATCTGGGAAAAAACATTACTTCCCATTCACTTCATTTCAAAAAGCAAGATTGTTTTCACTATCGCTTTAAAAATAAGAAATAGAATAAGCAAGAAGGGTTTCACATTTTCACTTGCACTATAAAAAGGAAAGAAATTCAATTTACTCATCTCATCCTCCTTTCCTTCTCTAGCACAAGAGTAAACCACAGAAACATACTTTCTTTTTTTTTACTTTATTACTTCACTATTATTTTTAGGGAGGTGTATTAGCAGACAGGGAGATTAGAAAAAGCCCTACCACATGCCCTACTGACTGCCAAGCTGGATGAGCTGCATCTCCTGAATAACGTAAACCGCAAACTCATCACCAGGTACAAGCGCAACTCGTTACTTCCTGCAGAAAAACATTTCTCCTTTTAAAAAAAGCCCAGGCAAGCACACCGCCCCCCCCCCCCCGCCATTAAAAACACAGAAAAGAGAGACATAGACAGAGAAACGGCGAGTACCTTACCTAAATGTAAATGAACAAAATCACACCCAAAAAAAATGTGTTTAAGTGACCTTAGGAAAACAAAACTATGCAATGGCTTCTTGTTTAGACCGACATCCCAGCGAACATCAAATTGCTTTACTCTTGACTCTTTCATCATCATTAATATAATGATATGCAAAAGGAAGTAAAAGTTTTTAGCACTCAACAGGGATGGAAACCAAAAACAGAAAGTAACAATGCAGGTAAGCTGACAAAGAAAAAGCAGAATATGTTTAAAAGGAGAGAGCCAAACCAAAATTTCAGATAAAAATAAACCATTGAATTTATGCATTCAAGTAACTTCGCATAAGTTGAAGTTAAAAGGAAAGGAAATGAAGGAAATCAATTCACCCAAAAAAAAAAAAAAAAAAAAAAACTTTCTTCAACCACCATACTACAGCCCCATTAAAAAGATAAAATTGCAGAACCTTATCATAGTCAGCTTTCAAGCTTGGATCAGTGGTGCAAAGATGTTTTGATACTTGCAAGGAAATAAAATTATAAAAAATTTCAGTTAATACTATAAAAAAAAAAAAAAAATGTTCTATAAATCCCGTAGGAAACATTCTTAGGAAACTATCCATATATAAACAAGCAGATTATCAAACCATGAAGTATATGTATAGAGTATACACTATACACACCTGATATGCATCTTCATACTTCAAGGCAACAGGCTGAGGTTCATCATCTACACCAGGCTTCTCAAAGATCTTCCAGGGTAGCGTCAGGGGTTAGTCTTCCACAATTCTTCAACCTTGTTTATTTGCTGAGCACTGATCTGGCGTGCCCTCAACTGTTCCTGCTCAGTTGGGACCTGCAATGGAAAACAACAATAGATCCATTGCCTATTTTAATGTCAAGATATAAATAACAAAAAATTATATTTAAAACACACACACACAATAATTACAGGAGTAACAAAAACCTTAACAAGCCACTGCAAGAAACATCTATCATCGGATCTAGGGGGCACACTGCTCAGGTCCCAATTCATATCCTTCAATGCATTAACATTTAAACAAGGTTCCCGGCAGAGCAGAACAACAACACTCTCAGTCTTGGCAGAGATGAATCCTAAAAGAAAGACATTTCGACATCCACAATTATAGCACTTCAAGAATTGTTTCACCAAGAGACTATCTTTATGAAGGCAAACCTCCTTGTGCTTCGCTCGAACCTGGAAAAGTTAAACAGTGAAAATTGGCTAAAATGTCATGACCAATAAATTTGCTAATGTTTTTTTTTTGGGATAAACTACAAATATATTTCAGTGTCCACAAATCTTCAATGAATGTCCATCAAAGAATTCTGATAAACAAAACATCTAAAACAGAGGAAGAAAACATAGCATGAACTTTCCTTCTTTACTCACTTTCATTTCCCCATTTTATTTCATTTATAAAAATTAAAATAAAAATATATATATAAAAAACTCAAGGGAGGAACTTAAATAAACACGTGAATTATAAGGGTAAACAAGTTCAAAAGTATTATGCTACATGCCACATCAGACAGTACTTATCTGGCTTGTGGGAAAGGTACAATTTCCCAGTTCAAAATTCTCAACGACAAACACAGAAACATAAACTTTTGCCATATTTTCACTTAGTTCATTCAGTTTCCTCCACTCATAGATTCTCGCCATCCCTTGTAGCTCCAGTGACCATATCAAAAGATCATGCTTTGAGCATGTAAGCAAGGAATAAGCTGCACATTTTGACCTCTGATGCATCTCTACTGACTAATTAGTTGAAGAAGCTTACCTCTTCCAATGTTTTTCTATTAGCTAATTCTAACTTCCCAAGTTACTAAAGCTTCAAATATATTCACTTTTTTCTACTAAGTACTAACTCATTCAATAAGGAAACAAAAAAATATAGTTTAACCAGGAAAATGCAAATGCTCTAATTATCCCATTCTTCAGTTTCATTCATTTGAAACTGACAGATGATAACGTGCAATATCTTATCATCAATGCAATTCCCCCATTGATTACCTTAGCATATAAGCAGAAACAAAGGGGTGGCCTAAAAAGTTAAAAAGGAAAACAACTTATGTATCCCCAGACTTACCAGTGATTCACAATATGCGAGCCCGAAGTATTCCCCCTAGAATTGCAGAACCACTTGCGACATGACGGCACATTGCACCTGACAACACAGGCGGGGTTTGTTATGCCACAGTACCGACAAGCATGCTCCACGGCAAAATCCCCTTTCCCGTACTCAAAACCCCTCATCATCCCCAGTCTCCTCAAAATTCAACCCGCTCATCCCAGCGGCTAAGGCATCGAAAGCTGCAGACTGATTACTATTAGCGCCACTATTACTGCTACCTTTTCCGCCGGGTCCATTTCCACGGCCCCACCGTACCGTGATTTGGTGGAGGGCGAGGTGTCGGATGAGGGGGGCCTATCAGGTGTTTCGGAGACCAAGGAATCTGAGGGCGTGGGCCACGCCGAAGGTCGAATGGGCTGAGAAAGTTCTTGAAAATCTGGGTAATCGAATTCCTCGCCCGGCGTGTTGAACTCCACGAACGTGTAGGCGTCGTTGCCCGTGTCTGGCTGGGACGCAGTCTCGTACAGATCATTTGCCTGAGAGTCCATTAGAATACGAATAGCGCAAGGCTTAGGGTTTTGGATTGTAGCTTTTTCGAAAGTGGTGGTCTAGGATTAGGGTTGCAGGGGCGGAAAAGACTCGGCGAGACGCCGACGAAGAGATGGCGAGTTGGTAAGACTTTGTTGATTTGTTTTAAGCGTTTTATGTGAATGAAATATGTGACAGTAAGCGGATGTAATTTGGACTAAAACTATGCGGTCTAATAGTACCCCGGTTGGATTTTCATTTGAAAGATTGTGAGTTCGAGTTTAGTGGAGACGTTATTGGTTCTTTGTGTTTCAGTAGGTTGAGAAAGTATATGAATAGATACTACAATTTAATTATGTTCAAAAAAAAAAAATACTACAATTTAATAGAGCCAGTAACATTCAAAAAAGAATTACAATTTCGTGAAAGGTCCAATTACATCGTTTGGAGGGAATTGGAATTCCCTCCAAATGCTAAATTGTAATTGTAATTTAGACCCCTACTTCAAGAATTGCAATTTAGTAATTTGAAGGGAGAAAAAAGATAATTTAAAGACAATTTTACCCTCTAATTATT
The DNA here is from genome assembly GCA_009835305.1 of Ipomoea purpurea. NCBI lineage: Eukaryota > Viridiplantae > Streptophyta > Magnoliopsida > Solanales > Convolvulaceae > Ipomoea > Ipomoea purpurea. Next base: position 7,474 of record VALG01016453.1, on the reverse strand, counting down.
TTGTCTTATTAGTTATCATCCCCTCTCATTCTCATCTCTAATTCTCTATAGGGGTGTTAGCGAACAGAACTTTCGACAAACTACTCGTGTTTGTGTTCGATAAGTGTTCGTTTATGTTCGTTTGTTAAGGTAAACGAACCATTAACAAACAAATTTAGAGCTCGGTTAATAAACGAACAGAGCTTGAACAGTTGTATGCTCGTTTGCTAAGAGATCGTGAACAAGCTCGTTTGTGTTCGTTTAATAATGTTCGTGAACAAGCTCGTTTGTGTTCGTTTATAGAATTCTCTCTCTAGAGATGGAACTTCCCGCAGTAAACCAACCACCGCCACAGCCCCAAAGGCCACCGAATTCCAAGATCCCTCTTTACACAGCTCCAAGAAATCTAAACGTGATGCTTCTGCCCTTGAATCTTCATCACCCCTGCTTTCAGCGTCAAGCTCACCACGCTTGGACCTACCCCAACTGAACCAGCCTTCTCACATTCCCCAAGAAACTGAGGCTTGGGGAACTCCGCCTCATCTTTCACGCCCAATGCGGCAAACTTCTGGGCGCAGAGAACCAGAGCACCATCGACGCCTTTCACTATGGCTCCGAAGACGATAAGGCCAACGACGACTTTGACGTTGACTGCCCAGTGGTGATAATCACCGCTGAAGAAAAAGAGAGAATCAGACGTCCTTGGCGGCGTTCCCTTATCATCCGCTTACTCGGAAGACGAATCGGCTATTCGTACTTACTCCAATGCCTCAGAGCAATGTGGAAACCAGAAGGCCCAATGGACTTGATAGCTCTCAACCACGACTACTACATCGCAAAATTCGAAGTTCTTCGCGACTATGAGTTCGCCAAATTCGAAGGACCATGGGTAATCTTCGACCACTACCTCTTTGTGCAGAATGGAAACTAGACTTTGACCCTAAGGAGGGCAGACCCGAGAAACTACTGGTATGGTCCGTCTCCCTCTATATCGGTAGAATACTATGATGAAGAAATCTTGAAGAAAATTGCTCAAAAGTTGGGCGCCGGTGAAAATGATTCCACAACCAGCCTCGTATCGAAAGGCAGCTTCGCACGGCTATGTGTAGAAGTCGACACCACCAGGCCACTGCGATCGAAGTTCACCTTAGAAGACAAGATTCACCCAGTCGAGTACGAAGGCATGCATCTTGTCTGCTTTGGCTGCGGACTTTACGGCACCGCCTAGACCAATGTAACAAGACAACCGGTCTCCCAGCCCCACCCTCCGAGGACGCATCATCGATTATGGCCCAGAAAGGCGACCAAGTCTGCCCTCAACCGCAGCCTGAGCCAAATCCGATCCTAACTGATAGATTCGGCCCTTGGATGATTGCACCACGAAGAATTAGAAAGAGGTCCTAGAAAGCCAGACCATCGCTCAGATCAAACCAATGTTCCCATTTCGAACCAGCCTCAGAGCAACCCAAAAATACCACCACTCAGCCCCTAGCCTTCAGAACCAGTCTCGGTTTACGCCACTGGCCAACCTAGAAGGAGAGGAGTTGGTCCCAGCTTCAAACTTCCAGAGGACATCCACGTTCAGTACTGCTCCAATTATCCAACAGCAAGCCTCTAGACCCCGCGATCAACCACAATCATCACATATCTTCGGCGCAGGGCAACTTACCAGAGATCCCTTACCAAACTTAAGGCCCTTAAGACAATATCATACTCGCCCCAATAGGAATGCAGGCAGTAGAAGCGGTACCCCTAGGCGAGCAGCTGCGGAACTCGAACATACTGTTGTCCAGGGCTATGACAAAGGCAAGTCCATAACCACAACGGCAGTCTTCCATTCAGACGAACCCATGATGGCTGACTTGGAATCTACAGACCCTCCAGATAAACCCCCAGACCCTACACAAAGGCCTGAACCCCCAGACGCGGCGATGACCGATCTACCTGCCTCTACGGTTACTTCTGTTCCGTTTGTCTCTGGGGGTGTTCACCCCATGCGCTCTTAAGCGCCTTTTCCTCCCTGTTAATTATTCATGAACATTGTTACTTGGAATTGTCAGGGAGCGGTGTCTAAGTCATTTCATCGTTCCCTTAAATATTTGACTCGTGTTTTTTCCCCATCAATTTTATGCCTCTTTGAGCCCAAAGTTTCAGGTACCCAAGCGGACACCATCTGCTCCAGCTTTGAATTCAAGGATTGGTTGAGAGTTGAAGCGGTGGGCTACTCCGGTGGAATCTGGATACTCTGGAATGATAACTGTTCCTTAGAGGTTTGCTATACACACCCTCAATTCGTCTTGATGCAGGTCCGCGAACCCAACTCCGCACCATGGACCTTCGCAGCTGTTTATGGCAGTCCGAACCAAACTCTCAGAAAGAAACTTTTTGCTGATCTAACACAATCCAATCTGAATATCTGAGGCCCCTGGCTAGCGGCAGGCGACTTTAATTCCGTTATCAGCCCAGAAGATGTTAGCAACCCGGTTAATTGGCAGAATTCCCGTTGCACTGATTTCGCTGATTGGATTTTTCAAGAAGGTTTGGTGGACCTTGGCTTCTCGGGCTCCAAATTTACGTGGATGAGAGGTCTAAAGCAATCAACTTTCAAAGGAGCAAGGCTGGATCGTGGGCTCTGCAGCATGGATTGGAAACTCATGTTTGCAGACTCACAAGTTGAGCATTTGCCTATGCTTAACTCTGACCATACGCCCCTTCTGATTAAAACTTATTCCCCATGCTTGACACCCAGACCGAGACCATTCAGATTCAACATGGCTTGGACATCACATCAACTCTTCCAGGATTTCGTTCGTCAAACATGGAACAAAGAAATCGGCCTCGACCAAAACAAAGTACTTATGGCTCAAGCCCTCACTTCATGGAATAAGGATGTCTTCAGCAATATTTTCCAGAAAAAGAAAAGAGTGATGGCACGGCTAAGTGGAGTTCAACGCAATTTGGCAGAGAAGTGTAGTTCGAATTTGATTAAACTAGACCTCAAACTACGAAAGGAAATGGAAGAGATACTCTACCAGGAAGAACTCCTTTGGTTCCAAAGATCTAGGGAAGATTGGATTGTTTCCGGCGATCGCAACACGCATTTCTAACACATGGCCACCTCTTTAAAGAAAAATTCCCTCAACATCGAGAAACTGAAGGACCTCTCTGGCAATTGGATCTTAGAGAAATCTAAAATACGTGATCATATCCGTTCCTATTTTATAGAACTCTTCACGGCTGATCCACCACACTCAAGTACCCTCCCCCGTGGCCATTTTCCTCAAATCTCTGTTGAAACTTGGAACAATGTTAATAAGCCTTTCTCCACTGAAGAAATCAAGGAGGCTCTTTTCGACATGGCCCCTTGCAAAGCCCCGGGGCCCGATGGATTTAATGCAGGTTTCTTCCAGCAAGCTTGGCAAATAGTCGGGGACTCCATAATCACCTTTGCTCAAAACTTCTTTGTCAATGGTACTCTTACAGAGGGGTGCAATGATACTATTATTACTCTTATCCCCAAATCTTTGAACCCAGAAACAGTGAAGCAGCTCCGTCCAATAGGCCTCTGCAATGTGACCTACAAAGTTCTAACCAAAGCTATGACGACGAGGCTTAAAGAAATCTCTCAGAATCTTGTCGGACAATACCAAACTAGCTTCGTACCTGGTAGGCAAATAATAACGACAACATCCTAATCTACCAAAATCTTAAATTCCAATTAGACGAAAAAAAGAGCAGCTGTGGATGATCTGGAAAGATCAGACCTAGAGAAAAGCATACGACCGACTTCTCATGGACTTCATTCGAGACACTTTGGAGTATATAGGCTTCAATCAAACCTGGAGAAGAACATCTTTCTTGCATCGCTCACCCTAGGTTCCTCTATAGCTGGAACGGAGAGCGTTCGGAATGGTTCAACCCTGTCTGCATCCATCAAAGGAAGATTCCCATTTCCCCCCTCTCTTGTTTTCTTATTGAAAGACCCCCCTTTTTTCATTCACCTTATAGAAATATGCTGTAGTAACACCCCAGATTTTAAACTTTTAAAGCTTTATAATAAATTAGAATCTATTAAATCTCGAATTATAATACAACGTTTTCGGAGGTGCTATCACACCTGGCTAGAGAACCAGATCACAGGCTACTAAACTAAATCCTCAAAGCATAAAATGTATAAAACATGGCACGCAGGCCGAAGGAACTATTCTATTTCTACACTCTCGGTTCTAGCCGCTCCAGTGATTAATCTTCTGTGCTGAAAGCCAATTAGATCTTTTCAGCGAGTTGGATGCTGGTAACCCACCTCCAACGCGTTATAATACAATACATATAGCAATATATATAGATATATCAGAAAACCATTTGAGCAGAAGATATATTCCTACGTAACTCTAGCTTTAAAACGGGACGACTCGACAGTAAGCCAGACGCAAGCTTGTATAACAGTCATAATGCAGTTCACAATAGATAAGGCAATAAGGCAAGCATAACCGATGTCATAACTCAACATAAACAGTCTCAACATAAATCTCCAGTCACATTCAAGATAGTCATCACCACAACTCTTCCACCCTCAACACATAGCACACTTGTTGGCGCCACAGGACCAATCCATGCCCATACCATGAGGGTCAGCGCATATAGCTCTGACACGGCCCCGCAGCACCCCTGCCCGTATCCACACGGAGGAATCACGCTTTGGGCTCCCAATGAACCAACCATTAAGAACGTGTATCTGACTGTAGCCAGGAAAACCCATCTGACTACAGCCCCTCCGAACCCTTGTTCAGGAGAGTGCATCTGATTGCAGTCAGGAATTCCCATCTGATACAACCAGCTTCTGGTCCGCTGCCAGGATAACGTCATCTGACTGCAGCCAGGAAACCCATCTGACTACAGCCAACTTTCCGAACCCTTTGTTCTGGATAACCAATCCGATCCTTTACCGAATTGGCACACACACACATAACACATAGCAAGCACATGCAACCCACATTACACGTTGGGAGGGAATACGCGTATAAAATAAACCTATGCGTGATCCATCACCAACTAGGATAAGCCTACGGGGTTCATACTTCTTCCACCTAGGTCGACGGATACCAATTCCAAACTAGCATTCAAATATTAATTGATCTAAACCTACGAACGGTACCCGAATAGCAACTAGACGTAGGCACGACAAACGAGGCCGTTGGACACCACAGGGTCGGGATACATCAAACGTAGCCGGTGTCGAGGGACAATTATTCCAGCGGTGCCGGTGGTGGGGTTCACCCGCGTCTGCCCGCCTCGAACAAGTTAATTCCGGAGCTGTTGCGGTGGGCAGTTGCCCGCCCTCCGGCTGCCCGCTGCCCGAACAGTAACCTGGCCGTGGTTGGGCGGGATCCTCTACCCCCACCTACCCCCCACTGACTCTTTTCACACCTTTCGCCCCGGAACCGTTGTGGAACCCGAAACCATGCTAGACACTTTAACGCAATAACGACAACACGTAACAATTAACGGATAAATACGAGAAACGAACACACATATCCTATCATGCTTTCTAAATATAATCAACACCCAAACATGCGATTTCCCACCCCGATAATCCAAGAATAACATCACACGATTACAACCTAGGGTTCTAATCGCTTTATTAACAAGAATACGATTCGTCTTCTAATTACAAGATTCGGTAAGACATAATAATCATAGTATACCAATTAATCATCAAAACATCATAATCATCAAGAACAACACATAATCGTCATAATCCAATTTAATCATCAAGAACACATAATATCAAGAACAAACACATAATCATCAAAGAATGCCAATTAATCATCAAGAACATCATAATTATCAAGCACAACACATAATCGCAAGAATGAATTAATCATCAAGAACATCATAATTATCAAGAAACTCCCAATATCAAGATTATCAAGTTCTACCTGGGATCATTATATCAACATCAATAATTAATCACCCAAACTCGCCATTCACAAGTATGGGGAAACCCTAAGGGAAATCATAATTAATATAAAAAATAGTTTTGTTGAACAGGTTACTCTTAGCCTATAATAATTCCCTTGGCTATGAGATCTTTCTTAGCTTTCTGATTCTTGATATCTCCTAGGGAATTCTTGGACTCTTGGTGGGAGAGATTATTTGGTATATTCTAGGTTGCCTCCTAAGTTCCTTATTTATTATATTTAAGACTCCAATTTAGGCCTTGAATTTATGGGTTACTAATTATTTCTTTAATAGGATTAAAAGGGATTCTTAAATCATAATCTGAATAGTAAAAGTCTACTTCCTTATCCTAATAGATAACTAGGTCAAGGATTCCTAATTAGGATACTGAATAGTAAAAGGTTTACTTTCTTTTATTCCTAATAGGCTTAAGCCTCTAATTTAGGCAAGGTCCACGGTTCATGGTGGGACCCTATTAATTAATTAAAGGGAAACCTTAAATAATTAAATCATATTTAATTATATTAGCGGGGATTAAATTAAATTAATAATCCAGGATTGAAGCCGTAACACGGGTTTACAACTCTCCCCCCTTACAAGAAGTTCTTCCCCTGAAGCTTAAAAATCATTGTCAGGGTCAAACGAGCAAGCAGTAAACTGGTGTCTATAGAACAAGTATTCTACGGAAAGCTGTTAGAATTGTATGTCTAGTTGTTTGGGTTTTTGGGACGATTAGGTTTACAAGACTAAGAGAGTGGGTTTCAACTTGAGGACAAATTGAATTCAATAATTAGGATCAAGGTTTTCAAGGTCGCAACTTAGGTTGTGAGGTTGTCGCCTTGTTCGATCGTTAAAACATGGAATCAAGAATGGGTTTGAAGGGTAGAAAGGTTTTGAATAAGGAGGGCCGATTTTCCGAGGAGGGAAGGAATTCGGCTAGGATGGGTTAAGGGTTTCTTGATCTCAAGTGAATAATCTGTTTGATGCTTTGATCACGATGCGTCGACGAGCCGTTCCTCCTTCCTTGGTGTTGGCGCTTGCTTGACTTTAAGATCCTTGTTAGACCTTGCTTCCCAGCTAAGGTTTCATCTTTCTTCTATCTTGAGGGAGTTTCCCTGGTGATTTAACACTTACTTCTTTAATGCGTCCAAGGTCTTGACCAAGTTGGGTCAACCAAGCCAATTCTTAGGGCGCATTTCCCAAATTCTTCCCAAAGTCTCTTGGGAGTCGATGGACTTTGGGTTGAATTTCTCTCCTTATTGAATTTCATCTCCTCTTTTAGGATGAAATTCTTAGTAAGACTTCATGTCTTACCCGGGGTTCGGCTTGTTGGTGCCCTTTTGTGTTATTTTTAATGATGAAGGTGTCCTTGCGTGCCCTTTTTCTTTTTAAAGCGCAGTCGGTTACCAAATCTCGTTTGTGGATGACTCGGTGACCTTACGAGTCATCTCATTTCCTTGTGGGTCCTTAATGACCTTGAAGTCTTGGCGAAGTGGCTCTTTCCCTTTGCTTAGCACCATGGACTACGTAGTTC
>VALG01016450.1:18214-50825 GCA_009835305.1 Ipomoea purpurea | reverse complement strand
ACTTGCAATTGGCAGGGAAGGACAAGATGATAATTATTAAGGCATAGGACACTCTAACATTTTTTATACATTCGTTTTTAAATATAGTGATTTTGGTTGGGTTTGTAAATCTTTATGAGTCTCTTACTCTCTATTTTTGCTTATACGAACAAAGAGTGTAAGGAGTCACCCCCCCCCCCCCGCCCCCCCCTTAATTGTTGGGAGATTTTTTGGGGGTTGAATATTTACGACGTAATACATAATATTGAGATTTTACGTGCATTACAAAAGTTATGTTCAGAGGGTGATCACAGGACCAGGGTTCAAGATCGAAATCAATCACTGAATTGGACCCAAAAAAAAGCACCAGGGTCGGGCCTTACAGTCCAAACACAGGAAGCGACTTATAAAGGATCAGTTCAAGTTTCTATAAAAGAAAAAAGTCTATGACATCCAGTCACATAATTGCGATCAGGGGATGTGCGCACTTAATTACATATCATTGTTGAGTATGTACTTTTTTAAAAAATCGGCCCAAATTCTAACTACTTATTAGCAGGTAAATAAATTTTAAGATTTTTTAAACCTTTTCCATGATTTGTAGCCAACATTAATTTTTGATTACCTATCAAAGTAAATTTTTTTTTTTTTTTCTTTCCTGAACTATGGTTTATAATAATTTTTATTTCCTTTCAAAAAAATACTGTTATCTTATTTTATTTTGCAATTTCTTTTTTGTGTTCGATACATATCTTGTTGTAGTGAAATTGAGTACTTTAGCCCTTTGAATAGTAGGGTCATCCTCCCCCGATGACCAGTTCACGGATGTGCATGGCACCCATCCAACCACATGCAGCTGAACCTGGACATTTATGCGTTCAATTCTGTACGACAATTCTTCATTCCAAATAAGACATTAGCAACTCCATTTAAAAGTAATAATTGATATTTTATGTCCAGATATTAGAATAAAATCGAGTAAATACTACTTTTATAATATATATTATCACTTTTTACTCTTTGACTTGTTGCTAACATGCCATTAGATAGCGCTATAACAAGTTTGTTTTAATCAAATATTTTGTTGCTGGATGGATTCGAAAATAAAACTTAAAAATGCACATAGATAATTGGGAATATGGATTTACTATGTCGTTTTTGAATTTCTTTTTATTCGTGAAGAATATTATTGACATATTGATGAGATTTGAAAATGAAAGGACATATATGTTAAGAATCTTTTGTGCCTTAAAATCAACCAATTCACCACATACAGTTTTGATCATATTTCCCAAACAAGTTAATACATAACATGATAACATCTCTAATCTTATTATTTTACGGTGTTTTATTTAATTAATTATTTAACTAATTGTAAATAATATCTTTTAGTTCTACGCATTTTTAATTAATAATTATTGTTATATGTTAATTAGCGTTGAGTTGTTCACTTAAACTTTTATGTGTACACTTATTCATATTTGGTGGTAACTTGAACTATAAAATGTTTTTTTTTACATTGATTTACAAAATAATAAAAAAAAAAAAAAACAAAAAATTTATAATGTCCCCGTTTGACGTTAATAAGACAATCAATGATTGTCCTATTTAGAACAAGTGGGGCAGCCTTTGTTCCCCTCATCTACTTTGGGACAAAGGGCTTGGTTGCTATATATACCTATAGTCCACCATTCCCTCGTCTCAAATTAGACAATGGCAACTATGCCACCTATCTTTGCAGGAGTTGGTAGGGTATTTGTTGTTACCCTTGTTCAGAGTGTAGATCTAAATTCAATAAGACAATCATGATCGTCATATGATGCTTGCTTGAAGTTCAGTGCTTTGAATAGAGGCAATGTCTAGTTCAGTTCATATCCCAAGTCAACACCACATATGAATAAATGTAAAATAGAAGATTAGTCATGTCAAATTAGCGATAACCTAGTGACATGTGGGGATTATGACTCAATACACGTAAACTTTTTAAAAAAATTTTATAGACACAACCCAATTGGTCAACTAACCCAAAATAAGTTGGAGAAGTTTTTACTCTGGTAATCATCGTGCAAGGTGCACTAATGTACACGTATTTGGGGGATTTGGTCCAGTTGAACACACATCCAATATATTTACGTTCTTCATCCATCTTCAGGAGAAAAAAAGCCAGTGATTTGAGCCCCTTTTTTAGGTTTGAATGTTTCAAGCCTTATAAAGTATAAATGAAATAAGCCATTTAAATGGCATTAAATCTAGTAAGATAAGAAAATCAATGAAGCCGTAAGAAATTCCATAGAAAGGCCCGCGACCTTAAATAATTGTTGCCTTTCGTGGATTCCCTTGTGGGCGCGTTTTAATGGGCCCCCTGGGAAAGACGGGATTCCAATGTGGGAAAATAATAGGAATATAGTTCCCAAACGGAAAATATAAATATAAGATTATCAAAGGGGTAATTAATGATGATCCAATGGTGCTACACTTTGAAAGAATTAACTCTCGCACTGTGGGCTGGTGGAAAGGAAACTTCGGATTCCTGGTCCCAATTCTTCTAAAATTTCCAAAACTTCCTATGACCATTTGGAGCCTACCCCATGGGGCGGGACGAGGGACTCCTCGTTTTTGTTACTCAACAGGCTAACAGAAACGGTTTTTAATCATGGATGCAGGGGGTAAAGCAAGAGTGCCCACCCTCAATTTTCTCAATTTTGGTTTTTTTTTTGCAGAACGTAGCCCTTTTAATTCTTTTTAAGGCTAATGTGGAGGAGGTTTAATGAGAATAAAAGAGATGGCCTGACCTGTTTTTTATAAGAATCCTATCGGGACAGGTGGTTAACTACCCCAACAAGTTCGGAGTATTTGTTAAATACCCAAGGGAAGAGGTAAATGTGGGGGGAAAAAAGGGGAACTTGTGGCCTCCCAAAAAGTTTTTTTGGGAGGTGTGCAGGCCCCAAATTTGCAAGTATTGGGGTTTTAACTTCCGTTTTGTGGGAAAGGGGAATAAGAAAGGCGGGCTTTTGCATATATTGAAGAAATAAAAATACGCCAAAGAAATTGGGGGTCAATGGGAAATAAAAAAAGGGCCTTAAATTATTCTCGCAAGGGAAAAGAAGGAACTGTTGAAAGTTTGTGGCCACAAAAATTTTTGTTTTTTTCCTAATGCCTTACCTTCTTCAATGAAGTTTTGTGTTTTTTTGCTTTACTATATCAGTAATGCAAACTAATAGAAAAAGAAGATGAAAAATAAGAATATTGGTGGGGGTTGGGGGTTCTGGGAACGGGAAATACCGAGTTTTCAACTCACGGAAAGGCTTGGGACCAAAAATATGTGTAACCCTAAGAAGGTTATGGTGGATTGGGGGTTTTAAGGCCTACCGTTGCGTTTTTAATCTAGCTACTGTTTGGGGGGAAAAAGCATGGGCGACATGGCTCATTAAACCCCTGATCCTTAGTGCTTTCGTGTTTTAAACAAAAGCCGATAATTTTTTCCCAAAGAATTACGTTTAAATTGGGAAATGCGCAGGTAGGAAATAATTGCCCCAAGTTGTTTGGGAAGTAATTAATGGCCACAAGAGTTTTAATTGTAAGTGGGGTAGCCTAGGATTTGGAAAATGGGGAAAACCTACACTTTATATGGACCACCCATGGGTTACTTGGGTGGACCCCAGGAAACCCTATTGATTCACAAACCCAGAGATGCCTTTATACATTTAGAAGAAGCCAGAGGTAGTCTAGGGCTTAATAGATTCAAAACAAACCTGGGTTAAACAATGGGAATAAAATGAAAAATTCCCCCCTTATCAAGATTTTTTTATTGTTCAACCTACCGGAGTGGGAAGAAATTATGGAGAGTACCTATATCCGGGAATTTTATAAGTGATGCATGGTATTGGGTTACGGAAGACCCTGGAGAAAAGGACTCATACTGCGGGTAAAAAGCGATACAGACGACTTTGGTGGGAGAATTATGGAAGAAAAATAATCCATGGGGCTACTTTTTAACTAATTGGCCTTAGCCTTTATGGGAGATTTTAAAATTCACCCAAGATGGAAAAATGTTCCTTTGGAGAGCTATTGGTGATATTTTCCTACAAACTACAAACTTGGGCCTTTTTTAAAGAGGGGGGGAAAAGTGAAACATATGCCAATTGTGGTTTTTCGGGGGGGATATCCACATGAGGAAATGACAATGCCATTGCATTAGTCCTTGGGTTGGGGTGGATTTGCAAGAAAACATGGATTCAAATCCAACCCTTACAATCCCCAAATATTGGTTCCAACCGGAATAATTTTTTTCCAAGTTTTGGGTTTGGGGAAATTCTTATTATTTTAACTCTGAAATTGGATAATGGTTAATACTCCCCAAAGCGTCAATTTTTTCTATACAATTAGTTTTGGGAAGCTTCGAAATGGTTGGGGGCCAGTTTTTTGGGGAAGGCCAATACTTTAATTACACCCCGGGGGTCCCTTAACTCAGAGCCGCCGGCAGCCAAGACCCGCCCAATGGACCAGTCTTACGGCCCAGCCCCGTGGCTGCCACTGCAGCGGTGCACGCTGCCTGCGCTGACCGACGAGAAACGCCAACGCTGGGGGCCCCGCGACCGTCGATGCCCCGCGGTGGAAACAGAATGCCCGGGGGTCGGATGCGGGGAATATCTCCACGAGACAAAAAGGCAAAGGGCCCGACCTGTAGGGGCTGGTTTTTACCTGGATGGAGGGAAAATGGAGCCTATTTCGTCGGCACTAACTGCGCCCACTACGACCTGTATGTTCCACCACTTATGGGCAAAGAGCTTTGGGCGTGCAAGGAAAGTTTTATCATGGTTAAAGATCGAGGTGAAACAGAAATTAATTGAGATCTACACGGATTGTTTTTTGACAACTACAACCGGCAACCTCGTTACATCATCACCTACTTGCGTTTTTTTCCGCTCTGTTATGCTTGGGCTATCTGCTATTGATGCTGCCAGGCAAATGGGCCGTTTTTTGCCAGTCATGTTTCTTTTTTATTTAATTTTCACTTAGATCGAAACAATTTATTTTAGCTCATGCTTAAGCCACTACGGCTTTTTATCCAGACACCCCTGATTACTTGGTACTCGGGATTTACTCCACCCACCAGACATTATTTTCAAGCCATTTTTCTTAATGAAAGCACCGCAAAGAAAATTTTTTTCAAAAAGAGCTAAACCATTGCGGACCATAAATATGTAATTTACATGTTAATTAAGGTTTCTCTCTCATATAAGAAATTTTTAAAATTGTGATTCCCAACCCTATAAATAAAATGAAAGTAATGGAATTAATTTATAACAATTTCTTAGTATGGTTAAACATTTATCCTAGTTAACATCTGTACCATCCAAAAACAAAGGGGTAGAATTTTAGAATTTCTCATTTTGGTTTTTATGAAAAATTGAGAAGGAAAAACGGCAAGCCCCGCAAGGGATAAAGGAAATGTCAAATACAGACAGGGGGCGGAGTCATTCTTTGAAATCTCCGCCGCTTGGTTTTGTTCCCATAGCGGGGATTAATTTCCATTTCACAAATTGGGTGGGGGATTTTTTGGCCACAAAATCTATCCTTCTAAGGAATAAAACCCGGTAAGCGCATTTTTTGACCCTTTTTCTCTCCCACTATCTTCCTCCTCTTTTTTCCAATTTTTAATAAATTTTCACCCGTTCTTAAAAAGAAAAAAGAAAAAGAAAGTTTAAAATTTAAAAATGAATCTTCCTCTCAGGGGGGTCTAACTAATTCTTCGGGAGCTCCTGGAACTCGAATGGCCTTTGTTTTTATGGACGAGATTGAGTCGATAGTTTGGGAAATTTCTTGGATTCCCTCCCTTGAAAGTGTTCATGGAAAAAATTTTATCCCTTTTTTACTCTTACTTTTTCTAATAGAAATCCTGTGCCTTTTTTATGCCCTAAAATCTTGATCAGTACTTGTTGTTTTCCAAATTCCAAGAATTGCAATTCAAAGGTTTTTCTAGTCTAAAAGTAATCGGGTTCACTCTTAAGATTTCCCTCGCGCTAGTGATATGGGTGGGAAATCAAAAGGGACACTTTCCCTTGATTTTCTTGATTTATTGGGTATAATAAAGTTCGGAGCTGTTTGATTAGAAATCATGGGTTTGGTATATTTAGTGTCTGCTGATACCTGTTCTAAAACGGAGGAATGCTTTATGAATGATAGGAATCTGGTGAAATAACTTTTGTTTATACTTATTTTTATTTTTGTGAATTTGTGAATATGGATTGTTTGTGTATTGAGTCTGCTGGAATTGAATTGCACTGGTAAATTGGTGAACTCGCATGCATTTGACAACAGTCTCGGATATTGAAGTTGATGACATAAGGTCGCGATAACATAGCCGAGAAAGGAATCCGTGAGCGATGAAGAGATTGAGGCGGAAGAGCTGGAAAGAGGATGTGGAAGGACCGAATCAAGCTCAAGAGAATCAAGGAAAGGCAGAAGGGTTTCAGCTCAAGCAACTTCGGATAAGCTGAAAGGGAAGCAGCCCACGATCAAGCTACACGGAAGAAGATGTCCGAGAGCTTCAAGATGGGATTCTCAAGTAGCATGTTGAAGCTGATGGAAGTGTGCAAGGTCCGGGGATTTGTGTACGGGAATTATTCCGAGAAGGGAAAAACCGGTTAGTGGATTCGTCTGATAACATCAGGGCGTGGTGGAAGGAGAAGGGGAAGTTCGATAAGAATGGTCCCGCTGCTAATAGCTAAGTACGAAGCAGAATGCCGTGCCAGGGTGGAGGGAGTCGGGAATCTGATAGGGAACTCGCAGAGCGTTCTACAGGATTTACAAGACGCCACATTGGGGTCGCTTTTATCGTCTTTGATGCAACATTTGCGACCCGCCTCAGAGGAAGTACCCGCTGGAAAAAGGTGTCCCGCCACCGTGGTGGCCAACGGGGAACGAAGAATGGGTGGGAAAAAATGGATTTGCCTACGGGTCTCACTCCACCTACAAGAAGCCGCATGACTTGAAGAAAATGTGGAAAGTCGGTGTTCTAACCGCTGTTATAAAGCACATGTCACCCGATATCGCAAAGATCAGGAAGTTAGTCCGGCAATCAAAGTGCTTGCAGGATAAGATGACGGCTAAGGAGAGCTCGATTTGGTTGGGCGTACTAGAAAGAGAGGAAGCCCTTATCCATCAGCCAAGCGGTGACAATGGATCTTCTGCATAAGTGAGGCACCCACTAGAGGCCGCAGTGAAAAGAAGAGACCTTCGGTCAGTAATGACAGCGATTATGATGTTGATGGCATTGATGACGGCCCGGGGTCCGTTTCATCGAGGGACGAGAGTGGAAACCAGGTATTGGATGCTGTTCCTAAGTCTCGTCAAATTGAAAGGCCCAAGAGACCCAAGAGACCAAAGAGGGCAAAACCAACCCCTTCTGTTCAAGAGACCCCGCCATCTCTTAATCTTAACGATAAGGAGCATGGTGATGAGCCGGGTGATCCTTTTGCCCGACATTAACGATTCTAATACTATGTTAGTTGTACACTCGATGAATGAAAACCAAAAAGATGGGTCTCAACCAGTGACTTCTTTGGAAAAAAGTGGCGAGGGCCAATCCCATTTACCATCAGGTGAGTCTGATCATTCCATCATTCCATCTGCTAATGAAGTGTCTACACAGATTGCTGGCAAAAGGTCTAGCGTTTATCCAATGTCTCAAAATTGTGAGATTGTCCCGTATGAATCAAGCCCACAACTGGGTGCTTCAGATTGTGCCGTTCCCCATCAAATTCAAGATAGTCAAATATTTAACGGTCAGCAGTTTTCAGGAACGAATGATAGACCGGGAAGTTCGATGTTTCACTATGGACCTCTAATTCCGGAAATGCATTATGGACCTCACAAGTCCGGGTCTCAAAATTCTGCACTGCATCCTGAACCACAAAGTTCCGGTTACCATCACGGGTCTCAATATCCCGACTTGCCACCAATCCCCTCTCTATCAATACTACAATCCATCTACTGATTTTGGGCCCACTCGTGATGAAGAGAGGTCTCGTTTAGCATTTAATGGACCTTCAGATGAGGCCGGATAATTTTGGAGTCCATTCAACAGTGGTTCAAAGTACAGGAAACGATGTCAATGATTATGGAAAAGACCCGTTCCAGAATGAACACGATAGACCTGTTGATGTGGCCACAATGATGACAATCACAGATAACTTTGAACCTCCAGTTACTAGTGTGTCGGCCCGATTATACAAGAATGAACAGCCCAATAAGTTTCGGAATTGACGTGCCAAATGCATTTGACACCGACGTTGAAAGTTTCCTTGATGAGGACTTGATGACAATAATGACATTCTTTGCCTCTTAAGTAGTCATTTGATCTATAGAACGTCCCGAGTGTGAGTGCAGCATTTGTTTACTCCTTTACCTCTTCTTCTCTCTTAAGAGTTAATCTGAACTCTGAAGCATCTTATATCAATGCCCGGATGCAGGAAGATAGAGAATGCTGAATCTTATTGCTAGTGCCTAGTGGAACGAGCCATTTTCTCATAGATTGAGGACCTTTTGACTGTAAGGTACTAAAATATCGTTTATTACCAACAGTCGTATGTAAAGTTAGGGAACTCATTGTTCTTTTTTCTCTTTCTGTTGACATTCCGCTTTCCTTTTACATTGTGGAAGGAGAGTGCTCCGATGTAAAATGACTTAGATTCTGAGTTTGGCTAGGGTGCATATACTTTTTACTTTTCTGGAAATGGGATAAGAACTCCCCTAGTGATCATGATTACACACATTCATAATTGTTTTCATTGTCTGTGTTCTAGTATCCATTTTGAACTTGCCGAGGTTGAGTGCACAGTATTGCCGCAATAATCTTGAAATTCTTTCTTAAGTGAAGTTCTCTTTATCTTTATGCCACTGTTTGCCAGAGCAGTACATTTCTTGAATCTGCAAACTGTGAATATATATATATCGCGTTACCAGAATCAGATGAAAGCGAAAATTTTAATTTCCCATTTTCTGATTTCTTCCCAGGATTCTTAACCTCCCATCAGAGGAGAAGGGCCTGCTGCTGTACATGCTGAAGATCTCGATCCAAACCATGAACCGAGCTCTTTTTCATGTGTTGTATATGCAGGAATTTCTGGGAATATGAACACCATTTGTAGGGGAGATGACTTGCATGTGTGAAAAAAGCAGGAAGGATTGAAGAAAGGGATTATGGCAGAGAATTCTCTGGTACTAAAACAGCATTCTTGAATCTTGAATTCTTGATGATGATGATGATGGAGATCTCTAACATAGCAAGTCATGTAGTTCATATTATTACAAAGATGTTTGCTTCACTGTTTCCAAACATTAGAAGCAGACAATCACTAAGAAAATTGTCTCACTAGAAGTCCTAAATGTCGACAGTTTCCATGAACTTGATAGTGAGAGTTTTTTGGACACCACAATTGCTTTGCTTTCCTAGAATGGATACCTATTGCCAAATGTTTTATACTATGTTCTAAGAGTTGCAGAGTACTAAAAATAAAAAAGGGAATCACAACTCACAAGCAAACAAAATTATTAGATTTATTGGTTACTTTGCATAAATATATAAATATATATATATATATATATATATATATATATATATATCCATATAACTCTAACCTTAGTCACTCACCAAACGTGATTCAAAAAAGTGTATTATCTAGCAATTACAACTCATTATAATAACACATATGTTCAAGTTTCAGACTTGAAATCGATCCATTTCAAAGTATTGACTTCAAAAAATTGTATTAAATAGTAATCAGGACTATCGGATAGGGGTGTAGAGCCTTGGAGCGCCTTTTGTGGGCAAGTTCAACAAGAAGCTCGATTCTTTCATAACATCGGGACGGCTTGCACATATATAAGCCGTTGTTACATTCAACCACTTCATATGTGATATGCACTGATGTTTGCTGCTTCATTGGGATAAAAATTTTAACAATAGGAATATAATGTATATGCTAGTCATTAGAAAGAAAAAAAGGAAGATTTTCTCTAATCCGTGTCAAAGTTTATTATAAGATTTTTTAAGAAATATAAAATATACTTGTAAATGTTAGGCCTATATACCGAAAAAGAATATGTTATATGAGATTATTTATGACATTAATTTTTTTTTATATATACTATTTATTGTTTCATGGTGAATAGCTAACTGATGATCTAGTGGAATAACTAAAATGGTTATACATCAGCAGGATGTAATGACAAGAGAATCAAAACCGGGGATTATGGGAAGTGAAATTTGTCAGTACCTAGGAATTTTAGTTAAACAACCTTGGATGTGGTTGATGTGGATGATAGAACAAACGAAAAGCGCGAACCTTGCTTGTATCTCCAAAAGCAATAGCATGCTTAGATTCCTATCATGAAAAAATGAATGAATCAATCACCATTACTCAGCTGGCCCTACCACTAAATTAAAAAAGGCCAAGACTTTTCATCACAACAATACAAAATGGCAAGTCAAAAAAAAGATGTTAAATTGATTTGGTAACCACAGTTCTTAAGTTCGATTCTCGGTGGAAACGTCTTATATAAGACAATCTAGGTTGATTTACCTCCTTGTAGTCCTTTGTCTGCTAGGGTCACAAGTCGGTTTCCCTTTGTCATCTAAAAGTGAAATGTTTTGTCAAACATTTGAAATATAGAATGATGATGAGCTGGGATGATGAGGATGTGGGAAACAGATTGGAAGATATGTGAATGCCGTTCTGCTGATATATATAAAGCTGCTTTGTTTTGTCAGCTCAAGTTCAACGCATATATACATGTTAGGTGTAAGAGTATTGGTGAAAAATGGAAGAAAAGAAATCATCAGAGGAGAAGAAAGAGAAGTGCTGGTTTCATGAAAAATGGGCATGGCGGCTGCTAGTGCTACTGATTATGTTCTAGTCATTGCGCATCTTCTTTCACTCTCCGGCGAATATTTTCACCGGAAAACTCAAGCCCCGTGCCATTGTTGCCGATATGCAAGCGCCTCGGCGTTGCTATGCAGTTCTTCGACGTTAAAAAATGTTTGTGTGTATATATAGGTTATATACTGATATGATACATCTTAAAGATTGGAATTGCATGTGAGTTTTACAGGGGAATTTTTAATTTGTTGTTGCAGCTGGTGAGTTGGTGGATAACGAGATTGGATGGAGAGGAGATTCGGGTTTGGATGTGGAAGGGAAGAAAACTTGGATCTGTCAAAGGGGATGTATGATGCTGGGGATAGCATCAAGTTTGGGTTTCAATGGCGTTCACAGCCACCTTTTATCTTGGGCAGTTTTGGAGTATGGAGAGCATATGAAGATGCAAGGAGCTAAATCATGCTATACATTCCTTAAAAGTGGATCACTGATTTTCTCATCAATGCACATCCCTCTCCCAATGTGCTCTTTGTCAGGTATTCTCTCATAGATCTCTAATCAGGTAAGAACCAACTTTAATCTGCTAACTGCGAACTTGTGAAAGATTGCGCTGCAACCACTACATGCTTACAGTATACGGCTCCCAGACATGCCTAAAAGACCTTATAGTGCAATTCTTATTCGGTGTGGTTCAATCTTTTACAGTTCGAACTTAATGATTGTTCTCACCTGATTTTTATGGACCTTTCTCTCATATCTCTTTCACCGCCGTTTTGGTAAACCAGAAAAGTTACACTTGGGACGACCCTAGTTAGCTAAATATATCATACTATTACAAGTTTAACTACAAGTGGAGGCGACCTATTGACCTTCTTGGTTTGAGCCGATCAGCTATGAACAACATATATTAGTTTATCTCTTTGTAATTTTTTGTGAGCTAAGATTAGCAACCTAGGCTAATTTACTACGAAACAAATTTACCCGTACAAAACCATCCATTCAGTGACTAGAAGTTCATATATCTTGTCCTAAAGTTTATATTCACCTACAATTGTTTGAACATGAAAGGTCGGAAAAACCCGACTTGGATCACAAATGCTGGGAAAGCCGGAACCATGCCACCAAAATCGCCTCTGACGCAGATCAACATGTCGTACCCCGGCACCGACGTGGCAGCCGAAAACAGCAGCAGCCATGGCAGCAGCTTCATTAGTATTCAGAGAAAGACAGACGCTGAATACTCCTCCTTGCTCCGTTAAAGCAGCCAAAGAGCTATTCATGTTTGCCGACACGTATAGAGGCTCTTACAGTGAAAGCATTCCTCAGGTGCAGGAGTTTTACAAGTCAACAGGCTATGGAGATGAACTCTTGGGGAGCTGCCTGGCTCTACCATGCCACTGCTGACCAGTCTTTCCTCAGATATTTGACTGTTTCTGGCACCATTTTTGCCAATTGGGGAAACCCATTCATGGTTTTCTTGGGACAACAAGTTACCCGGAACTCAGGTATTGGAAAATTTCTACAATGCTGATCGATACAATACAGATTCAATCGAACCAGACCGCTGATCAAGAATCATATGTTACCAAGATTCCTAGTACTGATAATTATGCCTGTTCTTTATCAGGTTCTTCTGTCAAGAGTGAATCTTTTGGGTTCAAAACCTCAAGGATCTTCCCCTTGATATAAACCTCTCCTTGGCAGAAGTACAGACAAACAGCTGAGGCTGTTATCTGCAACCTTCTGCACCCGAATCCCCAACCGCTACTGCCGGATAGAACTGAAGAGGGTAATGCACAATGAACCAAACCACACTAAAAAGTTAAATCTTAATAGATATAAACGTTTTACAATGCAGGGCTCTATTAAGTATTAACCTTAAAATATGAAAATTATTTTATGGATGGTTTCAGGGGGCTTATATGGTATATACAGTGGAATCCGATGCAGTACGCCGTGGCCTCGGCATTTCTGGCGGTTGTTTACAGCGACTACATGGTCGGCTCCGGGACGCCGGAGATATATTGCAGCGGCGAGTTATTCCAGCCGAGAGATATTCGAAACTTTGCAATTTCACAAGTATGCATTAGATTCATCGCTAAATCATTAAATTCCCGTATGAACTAAACATTCGAACTTACTTTCAAGGTTGATGTTTAAGGTTGATTATGTGCTGGGGAAAAATCCGATGAATATGAGCTACCTGGTCGGATACGGGGACAAGTACCCGCGGTATGTGCACCACAGGGGGGGGCCTCTATTCCGGCGAATGCAAACACCGGCTGCACAGACGGCTTCAAATGGCTGAACTCCACCGTGCCAAACCGAACGTGGCGGTCGGAGCACTCGTCGGCGGGCCGTCCCGGAACGACACGTTCCTGGACTCACGGAACGATACCATGCAAAGTGAACCCACGACGTACAATAGTGCTCTTGTGGTTGGCCTTCTTTCTGGGTTGCTCGGATCTTCCACCGTTGGTTCAGTCATTCCGATGAAACGTAGATATCTCCGACGAAAAATCTCCAAACTGAAATGTATATATACATAAAATACATGCATACATATGTCAATAAAA
Source organism: Ipomoea purpurea (assembly GCA_009835305.1). NCBI lineage: Eukaryota > Viridiplantae > Streptophyta > Magnoliopsida > Solanales > Convolvulaceae > Ipomoea > Ipomoea purpurea. Next base: position 37,387 of record VALG01016450.1, on the reverse strand, counting down.
GAAAAACTTTTATCATCCTTTTCACTTGCTCAATCATCTTCCATCTTAAGCATCACTTTCTTCTTCACAATCTTCATTCTTGATAGAGATATTCCTTGAATATTTCCTCTCATAATTGAACCACTTAGATGAGATATCGTAACCACTTTGATGAGGCGTAGTTTCTGGAGAAGACGACGATCGCGAACCTTGATTCGTGAATAGCTTCTAGTAGAGCTGGAGAGATACATTTTCCTCTCTCCAATCGCTCGTCATCTATGAAAGTATAAATTCCTTTCTGTTGCAGCTGATAGTGAAGGTGGCCTACGAAAGTTCTTCGAGTATCTTCCCCTCTGAAGCTCAGGAAAACATCATAAGTCCATCTTCTGGTTGATTTTGACACAGTAGCAGAAGAGGTAGAAGCCATATCAAGTGGAAGTTTGATGTCTCTGTAATGGAAGAAGAAGAGCAACTAACTCAATAGGCGTCGAAGTGTTGATATGTCCGAGTGGTTAAGGAGACAGACTCGAAATCTGTTGGGCTTTGCCTGCGCAGGTTCAAATCCTGCTGTCGACGCGTTACTTTTTAAAATATCCAATGCGGCTGGGTTCAGCCTACTTCTGTAATGGTATGATCACAATAAATTATAGCTAAGACTTAAGAGTAGATAATCGATATTTCTTTAAAAATTGTCAATAATAAGTTTCATGGCCGTCAATTTTTTTTATTTTTTATTTTTTAGTTGAGTGGTTAATTGAAATTCTTTTTTAAAGAGAGTAGGTAATAGACTATTGAATTGGTCATTAATGTTTGAACATGAAAAACATTGTTGTATTATCTTCTTAATTTAATCATTAATAAGACGATGAATATGATGATTGACTTAAATTACATTAAAAAATTGATAATATACAATTTTGATTATGAAATCCTCTTGATGTTAAAATCGTCATAGAGATTAACTCAGTAATTTATTTGTGACTTTGTCTAGCATAAGTTAACCCCTTGGATGATCAAAAACTACAAATACAACTAAGGGTGCGTTTAGTTCATGAGTTAATATTCTAGAAATAGAAATCAAAATCATAGTTAGTGGTTGGTTAATAACCTTTTTAAAACACAATTATAAGTTTCATCTAATAATCTCATTTTTAAGTTTAGATTAATATTTTTTAATTTTTTTTGATCATATTAATTCTTTTGATGTCATTATATTAGGATCAATTGTTTTAATTTTTTGTTTTTTGTATTTTTAAAACATTTATTCTCATTATAGCACAACTAAACATTAATATTAGTAATCAATCCAATTCCACCTACTACTAAACGTGCAAAATATTTTTAACAAAACCTATTAATGTTACCAAATACTTGATTCTGACTCTCATGTTCGAACCGAAACACACCCCAACTGTTGTTTTAGAGTAAAAATAATTGAGATAAAAAGGGGTTTAGTGATGTATATGTGATTTGCTGAACTTGTTGAGTATCCCAAATACAAAATTTAACCTAATTATACAACTGCATGAAAACTTGCACTTCCTGGAAATTCGATATTAGCCAAACGCGGTACTCTCTATTCTCTGTAAGCATTCTTTTCTCAAGGTTGACTGCGTAAATATGGCTCTGATGAAGTCTTGTACCTGCAAAACAAAAAAAAAAAAAAAAAAAAAAACAAATAAATAAAACTGTAAAAAACAATGCTTTTTAATCTGTCTTATACGGCATCTTCCGCTGCAGTGTGTTTCTTGCCATTAAAGAGTACAAGTATTCACAATAATGAATGAAACTAACAAGGAATTGATAAGATTAGTGAATTTAATCTCGAAGTACCTCGGATGATGTAAAACCACAAATGACAAGTTCACCGCTTTCCCAGGATTCGGTGATGGACTTCAATGGCATATCCAAAAGATCTAGTGGAATTCAAGGTAATGATAGTCTAGTTAATACCTCACCCCAGACCGAGGAATTTCAAATAAAAGATCATTGAAGGGACTAGGGAGTTTACCTGCCAGCTTCCTTAACTTTCGGAGGAATGGTATGAGATTGTCAATAGTTTGTATGGGGTATTCCCGCAACTTTTCTCTCTGAATGAGAACCAGAAGGAATTCCAGGAATGGTTGTAGGTTTTCAAATAGCAAGTGAATCAAACTTTGAAGCTGTTAAAATGAACCAATGGCTGCAGAAGTTATTAATGCTGTAAAAATTTATCAACTTCATAGTCTAACAGAGCTTATTCTCGGCAACTGCAAAGTTTCTTCAGAGGCCATATCACCTAAAATATTTAAGGCATTATGAGTTCACAATCCCATCTTGAAAATGGTTTCATAGTTACCTCACTAGATATGAAACCTGGTGGCTGGTGAAATTCACTTCAATGAGTGAATGACTCTGGTTCAGTCGTCTGTAATCTCTTCATCTGCAGCATCACTTTCTTCTTCGGTTTTGTCATCTTCAGTCTTACTTTCTTTGCCAATTGCTCCATCACCACTCTCACTCTCTGCATACTTGTTCTCAACTTGCTCATACTAGGGAAAATGTTGGACAATGGTCCACCTCTCTCTTTTAGCAATTCATCGTCATCATATAACAAACGAAATCTCCAATTAGTAGGAATTTCGGAGTCTAGATGTGCCTCAAATACTGGAAAAATCGTTTGGGCTGAGACCCTCTGTCATCTTAGATTCAGACCACAAACAACAGAACGGAATGTATGTAAAGCACATGCGGGCACGTCATCGGCCCCAGCATTCTCAACCGATTTAGCAATTAACACATTTGTTTGCAAGGATTGTTTTTCATCTTCTTTGTGTACCAGTTTGGCTATGATTGGCACAGTGCTCAAACAGATCGCTTTCATTTGAATACCATATGCGAGGTTGTGAAGGAAGAATGCAATAAATAGCAAATCCCAGAAACTTACTGGTATACCAAGTGTGATTCAGATTGATGGAGATATTATTTGAATTTTTCTTCTCAAAATTGAACCACTTGGATGAGATATCATAACCATACTCCATAAGGTATAGAACAGTGAAAGTATCCTTTATGGGCAATAGTCGCCTAGAAAAGGGAATAAGCTTATCTGGGAGCCGGGGGGTCTGCTCATGAAAGCAGTTAACAAAGAAAGAAGAACCAGTGACTGAAACTGAATAAAGCTCAGTGTACTTGGTTGGTAGATCTGCTACGTTGATATTGTAGGCCAAATGAGTATCCAAAGAGAGTTCCTTTATAGTTGCCGGAAGCTCTGGTAGTTCTTCAAGCATGTTGCAGTATTTAGTGTCAAGGCACTGAAGGCAAGGGAGCAGGCCAATGCTCTCAGGTAAACGGGTGAATCTGTTTCCCCTTAGATTTAAGTATTCCAAAGAGGTCAAGCATCCAAGATCTCGAGGGAGCCCTTCATCAAGCATATCAAGGAAGGTGAGATCTAGCCTTTTCAATGAACATAAACCAGATACGCTAGGCAAAACAAAGTTGTGAGATGTAGGAAACAAATGCAGTTTATCTGAGTGTCCAATGTATAAGTATTCGAGTTCACTCAAAAGTGAGATTGAGGATGGCAGTTTCCGAATAGCATTATCCTTCGCATGAAGCTTCTCCAACTGACGCAAATCACCCAAGTTCTCAGGCAGAGACTCCAGTCTCGGGCATCTTTCAAGCTCAAGAACTTTGAGATTTTTCAATCTACACAAGCCAGTTGGAAGGCATTCAAGATTTTCACATCTAGCAATGCGTATCTTGGTGAGGCCACTAAGATGTTCAACTGATGAGGGTAGCTTTCTAATCCCAACACATTGGAGGTCGAGGACCTGTAGACGTGGCATATTGTTGTGGATTTCAGGAAATGTTTCTAAATTTTGACAAGAATCAAGATCCAGAAATTCAAGTGATTCCATTTGGACGAGACTAGGAAGTTTCTTAAGGTTACTACATCTGCCCAAATCCAACGAAACAAGCTTCTTAAGATCTCCAAGAGATGGATGGACCTCTTTTAAACTCACACAGGTCTGAAAGGTTTAGTCTCTCCAAATTGGCAGCCATTCAAAATTAGGGGTTTCTAACAAAAAGCGGGAAGAGCTGAGATCCAAATACGTCAACTTGTATAAACTCTGTCAGAGAAGAACAAATATCTCTTGGATGATGAAACAAAACTAAAATATCTAAAAAATTTCAGGGCAGAATGACATGTACCTTGGTTATCCTCCAATGTTGGATAGAACTATGCAGCAGAAGAATAGCACCAAGCTTCAATGGTTGAAAGGTGTTTGGTAAAGAACATAAATGATAATATGAGAAATCAAGCCACCGCAGACAACTAGGAAGATAATGGCCAGTGCTGCTCCTGCCCAAACTTTCATGCAACTTTAATCTCTTCACCCTTCTAAAAGTATCAAATTTATAGTTTTCAACTATGAGTATCTTCAATTGTTTCACCCTCTTGAGAGCCTCAATTTTGAATATAATGTTCTCATTATAGCTCTGTAGGCATTCGGATGGGATTAATAGACCTTCAAGCGCGTTCACTTCCTGAAATAAGAAAGCAAACTATGCACTTAAATCATTTTGATTAATTTTGTCTTGAAAATATAGACAATTAGTAGTAGACATTTTTGTAAATAGAGTCATGGATGCAAAAATACTCAGTTGATAGTTCATGCATTAGAATTGATCACTATAGACACAGCTTACTATGGAAATATGCCTTACCATGTTTCCGCCTAACAAAGCTTCAACATCCTCAAACTGCCATACCCTGCTCCTAGGATTCTCCTGACTTGCAATATGCCTACCCATATCTTGTATTAAATCATGCATCTCAATTTTTCCATTTAGGACAAATATAAGAGATCTTTCAATGAGCAAATGTAGAGAAATCACTGGTTGCAAATCACAACTTTTAAGCACATTTACTACATAATCTTCACTCTTTTTTCTGAAAAAGCATGAAATATCTAGAAAAACTTTTTTGTCTCTCGAATCTAGGCCATCAAAACTAATCTTAAGCTTTGCAAAAATATCATCATTTGGGATCTCCTTGAGTTTCTCCAAGGTGCTTTTCCAAGCAGCAGCCTCTAGTCCATAAAGGAAAGAGCCCAAAACTTTAAGAGCTAATGGAAGACCAGTAGCATAACTCACAACTGATTCAGAGAGTTCTTCAAATCCTTTCTTGGGGATTCCCTTGTTAAAGGCATGCAACTAAATAGTTGAATGGCTTCCTGGTCTAACAGTTTATGTACTTCATACTTTTCATCAACTTTATGGGAAGTAATAGTCCAATATCTCTTGTAGTTATAATGACTCTACTACCCCGACCAAACCAAAAACGATCTCCAGCTAATTTTTTTAATTGTTCGAGGTGGTTTACATCATCAAGAACAATCAAAAATCTTTTCCATCCCAAGCCTCTTCTTTATCATCTCCATTCCTTCATCCACATCAGTTATATCCACTGATCTCCCCTTTAGGATTTTCTTTATAGGGTTGCCTGCAATGCTTCCATTCCAAGTTTACCTTGCTTTTCTCTAATATCCGCCAAAAAACAAGCTCCATCAAATTGCCTAGAATATTTTGCAAAAACAGCCCGTGCAAGGGTTGTCTTACCAATACCTCCATACCCCAAATGCCAATGAATCGAACATCATCGCCACTCATCAAGGTACCTATTTCGCGAACTCTAGATTCCAAACCTACAAGATTCTCTTGAAGGTCAGGCGAGGCTTGATGCAATTGAGTAAATATGTTGTCAATAACTCCTTGGATACAGTTTGTTTCATACCTGAGGAGATTGAACATGAATATATTTAGTGATTTTGTACTCTATTTAACAGTGACAAAGTGTGGGATTAACACACTAACTTTTCATCCTTAATTCATCTGAGATTGTTACGTTAAATTATGATCATGATGTGGCCTTAAATTATCACAATGAACACAGGATAAAATATTGCATATCTAGCTACTATTGAATCCAAGGAAGTAGAAATCAAACCCGTGGTACATATTCTGCAAATCATGCCCTGCAATATTGCTCGCTTCTGTCAAAGCTTTCCTCCACCTTTCCACCTTGGCCTTATCATCCCTGAAATTTGCTTCGTGATTGGCAAATGGCTCCGCAAAACTTCCCGTTTGGTTTGCGGACTTGCGAGGGCTCCACGTCGTCAGAAAATTGGCACCACAGTTTGGCCGAGCTTCTCTTTGCATTCCATGATTGTAGCGGCTTCGTCCAGACACCATGTTGATGAGGCGTAGTTTCTGGAGAAGACGACGATCGCGAACCTTGATTCGTGAATAGCTTCTAGTAGAGCTGGAGAATACACTTTCCTCTCTCCAATCGCTCGTCATCTATGAAAGTATAAATTCCTTTCTGTTGCCAGCTGATAATGAAGGTGGCCTACGAAAGTTCTCCGGGTATCTTCCCCTCTGAAGCTCAGGAAAACATCATAAGTCCATCTTCTGGTTGATTGTGAAGCAGTAGCAGAAGAGATAGTAGACGCATATCAACTGGGAGTTGATGCCTCTATAAGAGAAGAAGAAGACGATCAACAAACTAAAATGAAGCGTCGATATGTCCGAGTGGTTAAGGAGACAGACTCGAAATCTGTTGGGTATTGCCTGCGCAGGTTCAAATCCTGCTGTCGACGTTTTGAAAAGTCCAATTTGGTTGTCGTAATTGGAGCTCTTACATTTGTATAAGCAACCTGCATCGACGTTTTGAAAAGTCCAATTTGGTTGTCCCAAATTGAGCTCTTACGTTTGTATAAGCAACCTGCAATTATTATTGTGCAGATTATGATTGACATTTTTGTGTGAACTATAGTAATACATTATTTGAGTATTAAAAGTACATTATTATTTTGTATAATGTACTTTCAATATACAAATATTATACTTTTAGTATATTAAAAATGTATTTTTTGTTGTGGTCTATATGACACTGCGTGAACTATTGTCAACACAATAATTTGCCTTCTACCAAGTTTGTAGAACAAATTTCATATTACATTATTACATCTCTGACTTTGAATAACTAACATTTTTAGTCCTCAATTATTGTGACATTGTCACATTTAGTCTTATTATTTTAATTTTGTCATTTTACAGTCATGACTTTCATTTGGTTGTCACAATTAGTCTTTCGGAAAAAAAATCCGTACACATATCGTAACTTATATTTCTATGAGTTACAACATTACATCCTTATGATTTTTGCAACATTGTCTACTACCAAACATGTAAAATACTTTTACCAAAACTCATTACCATTATCAAATACGGAGTATTTGTTATCGATTCTGTTGTGCGACCCAAACACACCCTAACTGTTGCTTTAGAGTAGAGTAAAAACAATTGAGATAAAAAGGGGTTTAGTGCTGTATATGATTTGCTGAACTTGAGTATCTCAAATACAAAATTTAACCTAATTATACAACTCCATGAAAACTTGCAATTCCTGGAAATTTTGATATTAGCCAAACGCAGTACTCTCTATTCTGTGTAAGCATTCTTTTCTCAAGGTTGACTGCGTAAATATGGCTCTGATGAAGTCTTGTACCTGCAAAACAATAAATAAATAAATAAATAAAACTGTAAAAACAATGCTTTTTAATCTGTCTTATACGGCATCTTCCACTGCAGTGTGTTTCTTGCCATTAAAGAGTACCGAGTATTCACAATAATGAAATGAATGAAACGGGTAAGGAATCGATAGGATTACTGAATTTAATCTCATAGTACCTCAGATGATGCAAAACCGCAAATGACAAGTTCACCGCTTTCCCAGGATTCGGTGATGGACTTCAATGGCATGTCCAAAAGATCTAGTGGAATTCAAGGCAATGATAGTCTTGTTAACATCTCATGCCCGAGTCCCAGACCAAGGAATTTCAAAAAAAAAAAAAGATCATTGAAGGGAGTTTACCTGCTAGCTTCCTTAACTTCCGGAGGGATGGTATGAGATCGTCAATAGTTTGTATGGGGTATTCCCGTAACTTTTCTCTCTGAATGAGATCCAGAAGGAATTCCAGGAATGGTTGTAGATTTTCAAATAGCAAGTGAATCAAACTCTGAAGCTGTTAAAATGAACCAATAGTGCACAAGTTATTAATGCTGTAAAAATTTATCAACTTCATAGTCTAATAGAGCTTATCGTCAGCACCTGCAAAGTTTCTTCAGCAGCCATATCATCTAAAAGGAGTATGTCCTTTGCTATTCTAGAAAAAATTTCCTCGAGAAACATGCTCATACTTCTCTTGTATGTGGAAGGTAGCATTAAAGACTTCCAAACAATGTGTACTTTCTCAAGTATGAAGACAACCTGATCAAGAACCGGTTACTCTTCCATGTGGCAATAATACTAGGCTAAGAGGTATTAGTGACAAAATAATTCACTTATTCCTTGAGCTTACCTGGTCAATACTCAGCTTAGCAGATTCATATTGCTTAACCAGGTGGGTATTTTGAAATCCATCAGCGCCATCAATGGCCTAGGGATAAAGGGATCATAGATTGACAATACATTATCAGCAGCTGCAAAGACAAATTCATGTTATATAAATAGAACTTACCTGTTTTAGGTTAACAATGACAAGTTGAATTTGTCTCTGCAATACTTCTTCTGCCATCATCTGAAATCTTGGGGCCAAATCCACAAACACCGCAAGCTCCTTGATGAAACTGGGAAAGTTTGAGCGATACTGAAACATCAAAGAAAGAACTATCAACAAATCACAAAGATAAATAGTCATGTAAAGCTAGCCAAATAGCTTGTAAATTTGTATATTCCAATTCAAACTTTTGGTACTCCCAAATGGGGGATGGGGGTGGTGGGATTCAAACCCAGGCCTAAGGCTTAAAACGGTGCAATTTAGCACCAAACCCCCCATATAATCCAATTAATTAAAAGTAAATTATTTTATACTTTAACCATAGCTGAAAACTCACATTAAAGAGATAAGTTGGTCTGCAATATTTTTTTTAAATTTCTGGTTAACCACTTGGCATGAGAACCCATTTTGAGGCATTTTGAATAAACTCATCTATCAACAAATTCACACGCACAGGTCACAGGTTGGGTATGGATGTGAGATTATTATGTTCACATTGAAAAAAAAGGTCTCTTCTTATTCCTTCTTTCAGGCAGGGGAGTATACAGTTAACACATTATTGCCCAATAAGAAGTGTACAACATTCAACCTCAAGCAGAAGTTTTAAAAATTAATTTCTCCATAATGAAATGGAGAAAGAGGCTGATTTAATACCCACAATGCTATGAGAAAATACAGTTGAAATAAAGTCAGTTCTCAGGAAAAGGTGGGTTAAATATTTTGAAATTGGAACCCAATGTGACATGAGAATTTAGGGTAGTAAACAGCATCCATGTCATACAAACACAACACAAGAATTTAGGCAGGTAAAACCATCCTTGCATACCTCAAACGCAAGCCCAAGAATCTCTTGAGAGAGATAAAGACAGTCATTGTGGATAAGAACAGCTGCATGGTTGATGGAATCAAGCTGCTTTTCCAACTTCCATAGTCAGAATAAATGAAAGGAAAAGAAACAGAAAAATTATCACCGCCAATTTCTATCAATTAAAAAAAATAAAACACAAAAAGGGGGGTAATGAGCAACTATGGTTAATTTACTAGATGAAAAGCCAAGTTTAACCGTCTATGAAGAAAGAGAGTTTGTTTATGTTCCAAGTTCTTAAGCAATTTCAACATGAAACTATCTTATATACTAACCTTAACCGGTAAAACAGCTTCATAAAGAAGCAGACAATCCCGAGCAGCTTGATAAAACTCAACTCCCACTCTTGGAGATGACAAGCAAACATCCTGCATACAACAGCATCTATACGATTGTGCTCAAAAGATAAAAATCTAATATTTCTTATCCAATAAAAATAAAAGAAATCTATTATTTCTTATAACACAGTCATATTTATGTACTCTAGAGTCTCTATTATTCCTTCCATTGGAAGACAGTTTGTTTCTAACTTCTGCACACTAACCTTGAGGGTTTGATGCACTAACTTCATTAGTTGCAATGCTGCTTTGGATACCATACATTTCTCAGATGAAAAAAGTAAATCAACAACATGATCACAGGTAGTGTTGCCATTTTCTTCATCCTTGACTTGAGTTTCCTTCACATTGTCCTGCTGAGGGATATGTCCAGCACAGTTAAAGCTGAAAACTTGACAATAAACTGATAAAGCACTCAACTATCATATATTTTTTACTCACTTCACGAAAACGGAAATCCGATTGTAGAAGCACATTTCTAGCCTTTGTCAAAATCTCAACTTTCTTCCTTGAAGCAAAATGAACTTCAACATTATCAGCAAATCTGCTCAACCTTTCATCCTTGCTATCAGATGAGATGAACTTCAAATCCTTCAGGATTGTCTCAAACTCAGATGTATGTTTTACAAGTTTTTGAAAGTCCGCAAGTTTGGAAGCATCATCAGGCACAAGCTGGAAGAAGAGGCCACAATATCATGCTTCCAGCTTAATATACAAATGATTTAGTATTGAAGTAAAATAAGAAAATTATGCATGAACAATGCTCACTTTGCACTTAGAAATTCACAAGTTACCACACACATCTATTTTTTGTCAGCAAGACTTGAAAACAATAAACTGCTATTCATAGCAATAATTCCATAGCTCAGTGAGTGATCTAATAGAACAGATAGGTCACAACAATGTAAAGTAATTGCCTTTAAGAAAATGAAGCGCAATGTGATCAATCTCATAAGACATTTCAATAAAAATTTATCACTTTTTACGGTTACATTGTATTAGTTAAAAGTTTTTCCAGAATTCATCTCAAAGACAGATTTAATTAACATGTCAACACCAAGAAAGTTAAAGCACGCACTAATATTGGCAGGGTGGAAACATAATTTAGGTATCAAAGAGTATTGAGTCATGCCATTGATACAAACCTTTGACAAAAATTTTGAAATGATCAATTCAGACATCCTTGGCCATGTCAGTCTTCCGAAACGTGCATCCAGCATCATTTTGGAAGCACAGTGATTCATTGATAAATTTAACAATTTGACTCAGAGTTGAATACATGGCTTCACCACTTGAACAATCAATCTGGATGAATGAGGAATACATATTTTATTACTTTGAAAAGTAGTCCAGTTTTCACTAATTATGTTGCTGTGAAAGATGTACCTTGTGATCAGTTAAGAGCTATCCTCAAAACTGAATCAGCACAATGCCTGATTCCTTAGTTATTTCTTCCACATGGAAAGTAGTAGTTGACAATCAACTACCACAGGAGTAACAATAGTTTTAATCATTGAATCTGCTATTTTTGCTAGTCCATAATCCATTATGCCGTGGTCTAGAATAAAGCAACAGAGCAAAATTTAGCACATAGGCAAAATCAAATAAAATGTTGAATTTTAAAGATTTCACTTTGTAATAATTCAAATTTGATAGAAACAATGTTTCTTGTCAAATGATAAGCACTCACTTCCATAGCTTTTAAAATTGTTGGAGCTCAATCTCATGGATGCTTGTGTGATGCTTGACACGAACCGTATGGCCTTCATGCTCAACACCGCACAGCATCTTCTATACATTTCAAAAGAAGCTCTTGTATCTACACATCCAAATGCAACTCCTCTAACCAAAGAATCACAAAACTCAAATAAAAATCATTAACATATCTCCTTCAACTTCTATTCATATTCATATTCATAGTTAATTGAGCTCAATCTTCCATTCACCCAAAACAAGCAATACACCCAATAGAAGGCATGACCAAATAGCATACTACATCTAATAAGAAATCATAATTTTACCTCTTCGAAGCGCTCAGTCCACTGGTTTTTTAATAGATCATACACTAGAGGCGGTGGCTTCTCCGTCGGCACGTATTCTCGCTCACTAGCAGCGCGCCTTCAAGTCCCTCAGAGCTGCCGCTGCGTTTTCCACATCCCCGGCCTTCAATTCCACTTTCACAAGCTCCAATTTCCCACTCAATTCAAAACTACCCCAGAAACTCTAGAAGATCCCTCTTCTCCCTCATCTCCCTTCGCTTGGCAACGATTTCGTCGATCACAGCTTTGGTAGTAACTTCGACGGGCCGGTCCGAGATGAGACGGAGCAAGTCGGAGACTTGGTCCGAGAGGTGCTCGGATCTGGAAACGACGTCGGAGCATTGGGAGAAGAGCGCGGAGAAATCAGTGTGGTGGGAGATTATGTAGTGCCGGACTTTAGACTTGATGTCTACAGAACGGAGCTGGAACGGTCGATGAGAAGGCGGAGATCCGGTGCGGATAGCGGCGCCGACACGTCGTCGACGTCCGGCACGGAAAGAAGGTCCCGGACGTCGATGGAGTTGAAGAGGACGTCCATCCCTAGCAGGCAGCAGCCGTGTAACGTACTGTCTCTCCGTCTGTCCCTTTTACCACTAGACGTTGATTTTCTTATGTTTTTTTTTTTTTTGAGTGATTACAGAACTCACAAATTATCAGGTATGATTCTCACAAAGGAATAATGTTCAACTTAGCCTGAACGTAACTTAAAAATGTAATTAGATCATTAAATAAAAAAAAAAGGTATAATTAAATCATCGAACCAAAAAAAAAGTCAATTAAATCATTGAACACTCTAAAAGTATAAATTTTACTTGATAGCAGGTTACCATCAATTTTAACACGTTACTTACTTACGTCGCAGCTGAGTTGGCATTTTAAATATTTTTAATAATAAATTTAATTAAAAAAAAAAAAAGACGGGTGGCCGTCATTTTTTATTTAATTTTTTAAATTTATTATTAAAATTTATTAAAAATTATTTAAAATGCTAATTCAGTTGTCACGTAAATAGGTATCTGTTAAAATTGATGGTAATTACTACCCGATTTAGTGGCATTTTGAACCTTATTCCTTCTTGCAAATAAATATTTATGCAATACATATGTTTCTTGGAGTTAGATGGTAAAAAATAATGAGTACAAACTAAAATTCTTAGAGCATTCAACTAGTAAAATTTTCTTAGATTTTTTTAGGACCCGTGAACGTAGAAAAGGAGGTGAGAGAATGTATTTTGATCTCTGGCAGTATGTGTTGCTGGTGCGTTTAGGGACAAATTTGTGTTAGTGTATCAGGCTGACGGTTAGATTCCAACTTTTTTTTCTTCCTTTTTTCTTACATCCTCTCTCTCCTAAGTGTATCATAAAAAATTGTGTAAAAATTTAACTAGTGTGGATGTCCTTACTTTTGAGTTGATAATGATGTTAGGACCGACATTAAGGGTAAGTGAGGTGGTTAATATTATAATAATAATAATAACTTAGAATTAATAAATTATTTGTGTTACCGTCTTAATTATGTTTCACCGACTAATGCATCAAGTAAACAATTTATGAAAATAAAAAGAATATACTTGAGCTGGACCATTATGAAACGTACTCAGTAGCGTTACCAGGGTTGTAAAAATCTCGCCTAGGCACCCATAGGCCGTGGCGATTTCCACCCTAGGCTCCCGCCTAGGCGCCGCCTAGCGCCTAACTCGTCCGACTTACGCCGAGGCGCGACTAGGCCGCTTAGGCGCTGCCCGGGCGCCCGATAGCGCCCAACGCCTACTGCAACCATGGCGTTTACAATCAGTTTTTTTTGAAACGCAAAACGGAACCTTCCATTACTGATTAGAATAAGTGCTAAAGTGCGTAATACAATCAGGTGGGACACCAATCCAAACCCCTGAGACAGACCTAGAAACGATCGCCCGAGCAAGCTCATGAGCCACACGATTCGCTGACCTCTTTAAAGAACTCTCAAAAAATCTAAATTATCTCCAACAATATCTTTTCTTTTCATATATTAGTGTAGTTTCTTCTACTACAACAATGTTAGAGCTTTTTTAATTATTCCGTTTACAAAGAAAACAAGCCTCCACAAAACCCTAAAACCAACTTACTTCCGACGATACAAGGTTTTGACAGATATAACACCAGAACTCGGTGGCTAGAACACACTTTCGATCACTGCTTTTCATCAATTTTCACTCCGTTGAATATTGGGTCTCCAAAACTTGTCTAGAAATGTCTACTATGATTGCACTAATTGGAAGTGAAGAATGAGATCAATGGAAATTAGGGTTATTAAGTCAACATGTTGGACCATCTTTGTTATTTATTTTCATCTTTTAATTCTTTTATCACTCACAAAAATGGTTCAAAGATAAAAGAAAGAGTTAATACTAATTTAGTTCTTAACTATTGTGGATTTTTTCGATTTAGTTCTAAATGAGTTCACTAAAAATTCAAAATTTGATTCCAATAGCCCCGGAGCAACCTAATAGCTTTTTTATTTGAGCGGATCAGTTATGAACAACCTAAGTTGATTTATCTCATTAGCTAAGATCATAAAGAGAGGTAGTTTAACCCGTGCACCTCTCAGATCAGATAGGATGGCAAGTTCCTCTAGTCATTCCAAAAACAAAACAAAAAAAAATCATCTTCACATGGTCTATTCTAAGGAAACCTATTTTAAACCATCCAACTCCCAACCATGTTCAGTTGTCCACCATCGGACCCATGATTATTGTAGCAGTGTGGTAACCGGTTGAATGGGTGTCGATGAAGGATTTCCAGGCAGAGTCCATTTCATGCTCTATCTCCTGGGTTGAAACCAGCTCAAAAGTACGAAACCGTAGTTTTTCAGCTTTGCTCAAGTTTTTATACAGCAACTGCAATTCAGGTAAACCAGTAAAAACAAGCACTCAAGACATTATTATATATATATTGCCCATAGACTGAACTGAAAGCTAGCTTGCAAAGAATATAATGCAATGTAATACCTCAATGCTTTGGCGAGAAGAACATATCAAGCATAGACGAACAGGAAGTTTCGTATCAGGCATTGACCTAAACAATGCTGATGGTAACGAATCGTCTTCTCTAACCGATGATATGACAAAAGAGTATGGCCTGGCATTCATCAGGAACTCATCGAGAGACGAAGACAGAACTTCAAGCGGTTTCTCATGCATAATCATGTCCTGCAAATGCACACATTTCAATTGTGGAAGGGGAAGCAGGATGAGGAAATAAAGATCGACTCATCGACTTACCCGTACATGACCATTGCTGCTTCCAATATACAATTTCAAACTCTCATAATTATCAATTTCGAAAGGAAACCCTCGAGCCCAGCCCTGTAAAAAGTCCAGAAGCTTTCAACAGAAAACGCCAAGTAAACTTTCTCTAGCTTTGGAACATTCCAAGAACTGAACTTGAAATCTAAGTTACATGCACCATAAACAGATAAGCTTAGTTCAAGTAAATCTGGAGTGTCGATTATAGCACCAGGAAAGCTACGGGAAAAGTAAAAAAATAGTCTCTTGAGGCATGGGCTTGAGATCTCAATTTGGCCTTTTGATTCACAATCATACAAGTGAAACAACTCCAAGCTTTCAATACAGAGAAGTTTAGGCAAAAGATAGTGAATAGGAAGATGATGAGCAGAGAAGTGAGCGTTAAAGAAAAACAAATGTTTGAGAGCAGTGCAAGTATCCATGGCAATGGCACATGGATGTTCTAAAGCATATTTGAATGTTTCAAGAACGGGTGCGAAGATTTCAATCCTCCTTCAGCTCTGTAACACGGAAACCATGAATACAGACATATTTCAACCTAGGGTTACACGAAATAGAGATCAAACTTAAGCCGTACAGATCAATTAAATCCAGAAACTCCAACTTAGGGCATCCAGATAGAATCTTGTTCAACACATTCTCACCCACAATTTGGCACCAACCAAGCTTTAATCTCTGCAGATTTGATAGCTCAATGCAGGTAAACCTATCCTCAAACCTACATTTTGCAACCTCTAAAACCTTCAGTGAATGGGCAACAACAACTCTCTGTGGAATAGAATATAAAATCGGTCTACACAAGTATGTAAAACTTAAGCACTAACTCAGAAACATTCCTCTCAATCGCAGCACCCATCCAGCGATCCATATTGGGAGCAAACTCTTCCAGACTACTATAAAAGGAATATGTAACTGGAATTTCTGTATGCAAGCTTTTCGAAAGAGGCATTGCTCCAAGATCCCTTCAATACGATCCAGGAATGTGAGCAGAGCACGTCGGTGAGAAGGTCTACGGGAGGCACGAAACCCAATGCAATGTTGGGGTAATTTGCACCAAATGCGATTTCCAGTTCTTAGACAATACGGAACAACGGACCACATCGTTGAACGGAAGGATCGACAAAATGTGATGAATAACAGATTCAGTGCAAACTCGAAAAGTAATCCAATTCCTCCTCCTCCTCGAATGTTCCGGTTGCGTTCATGGCTTAATCTGTTAGTGAATGTACCTGGATTGAAGCCAGCACGGAGGAAGGCATAACCTTTGCAAATAAACCCTAATAGATCTAAGGAGTTAAAGGACTTACAGAGTGTTTGGTTGGATGGATTTTAAATTTCATTCTCACTTAATTCTCATTTAATTATAAAGGTCATTAAATTATGTAGTTCGTTGGAGGGAATTGCAATTACCTTCTTCCATACGTTCCCCTGGTATTTTGATTCCTGAAATTTGTAGGAAGAAAAAAAATACTGATGAGACAAAATTACCATTCTCTTTTATTTTAACCTAAAATGAATGTTTGATCTTTCCTTTTAATAACAACAACGCTGGAATTTTCAAAAAAAAAAAAAAAAAAACAACATGGCCAAAATTTTAAGACCCTTATACCTAACTTTTCCCTTTCCAATTCCCATGTATACCCCAAAACATTGGTAATTGAAATTCTCAAATAATTATATTCCTATCAACCAAACACTGAAATTTAAATTCTCATTTTATTCCCAGTAATTTAACTCCTATAGAATTACAATTCATTTCCAATATAATTCCCCCCTAACAACCAAACGCCCAATTAAGGTAGAGAAGGAGACTGGAGAATTAGAGTACAGTTCAAAAAGGAGACAGGAGGAATAAATGCAGATATTCACAGGATTAAGAGTGATTTTGGGAGTAATTCGTAAAAAAAAAAAATGAATTTCGCACTTCACATGTCCTATGAGTAAAGAGATGACAATATTAAAATTACTGAATTGTCTATTTATTTAACAACAAATGGACGAAATAACGAATGAGAGACTAAATTGAGCAAAAACACAAAAGTTTGAGACTAAATTGAGTAAAAAACACAGAAGTCTGACAATATTATAGTCACCAAAATCATTTAAGGACGAAAATTGAGAAAAACCCACAATAAGTCGAGGGATAATTTTGGTATTAATTTCTATAATTATAATTATAAATTATATAATAATTCAGATAATTTGAAGTAAGAATGAGATAAGGAAGATTATGTTATTAAGTGAACATGTTGGACCTGCTATTTCATCTTTTAACTTCTTTAACTCACAAAATGGCCGATAAAAATAAGAAAAAGAGTTAATACTCAATTTAGTCATCCGACCTATTGTGAGTTTTTTCGATTTTTTTTTATTATGCTTAATTATGCCATCCAATTTTGATGCCTCTTACCCAATTGAGTCATCTTAAGATGGCTTCGAAAGTCCACCTCTATTAAACCACAATTTAATCCACAACTATAATTAATTTACCTAAGTTAGCTTTCAATATTTGAATTACCAATTTAAGTCATCAATTATATGTGATTTTTTCCTCCCGATTTATCTTGATTCTAACAGTTGAACTCAATTTAAAAATCTATTAGAAAATTTCTCTTAAAATCCCCGTAATTATTCAATGAACCATAAATAAAAAATACATTATTAATATACTAAACTACACTATTTGAAAATGCATTATTTGAACACTGAAAGCACATCATTTTATATACTATCAATAATATATTTTAATATTTCAATATACAAATAATGTACATTATATTCATAGTTCATAAAGTTATGTAATCATGATTCACTGAACAATTTGCCAAAAATCTCATTACCATATAATGAGATTAAAAAAGATTAATTTTAAAGATGTTACAGGTTTGAAATGATACCCACAAGAGCCGCCCAACCCATATGAATGGATCCAAACACCATTTATGGGATCACTCCAATTTTCAATTTGAGAAGAGAATAGAGTAGCAAATTATGTAGCTAACTTGTCACTTCTCCATAACAGAGAAGCACCACCTCTCCTCTTTTGGTCAATTGTTTGAGCATGAGTTAGAACTCGGGATGTGCTCGCCAGTCATAATTGGTCAGGCAATTAACTTGGTATCTACAAAAATTCAAATTTTGATTTCAATGGGAACAAAGCAACTTAATAACCTTTTTTGTTTGAGCGGATCAGTTATGAACAACCTAAATTGATTTATCTCATTGCAAGTTCCTCTAGTCATTCCAAAATATATAAATCATCACACAGTTTATTCTTAGGACCCATGAATACAGAAATATTTAACCCAGGATTACACGAAATAGAGATAAAACTTCCGACGGCCCAACAATTCACTTCCAGAAACTCCAACTCAGGGCATCCAGATAGAATGTTGTTCAACACATTCTCAATTTCTCACCCGCACAAAGTTTCAATTTCTGCGGATAATTTTCCAATAGATTATTTCAAGATTGTCATTCCAATCTTCTCTGAATTACCCCTTCTGTTCCTTTTCTACAAAGCCTCGTTTAAATATCGGACGATTATTGTCCAGTCTGGTAACCAGTTGAATGTTTCTTCATGAAGGATTTCCATGCAGAGTCCATTTCATGCTCTATCTCTTCAGTAGGAACCAACTGGAAATCTCTAAATGCAAACGACATAGGTTTGTCACTGCTCAGTTTCTATACAGCAACTGCAATTCAGGTAAAAGTGTAAAGCAAACGATGAGGACATTATATTGCAGCACACTAATGCGTATTGACTTAACTGAAGGCTGGCTGCAAATTTTATACACAAGGCCATGAAACAAACACAAACCTCTATGCTTTGGCGAGAAGAACATATCAATGATAGACGACTAATGGGGCTACTAATAGAAAAACCCATGTGACATGATAAATTTTCAAACTCTCTTGGATGATATGATAATAAATTCTGGCGTTGCCTTCTTTAAGAAGGTATCAAGAGACGAAAAGAAACGGCATGTAGTTTCTCAAGCACAATAAACTTCTCAAACTGTAATAGAACATTAATTAATTGGTTATATACTGAACAACAACC
>VALG01016442.1:26555-36978 GCA_009835305.1 Ipomoea purpurea | reverse complement strand
AATACTTACGTTTTTATGAGTGCCAGACACCAAGATATGAATTCCACAGAGAGGAACAAAAATTAAAGAAGATGAAACAGTGCAAAAGGAAAATTATGATTTCAAACTACCAAGTCCATGTATTTTATAGGTAGAAAATATGAGATTAATGATTATATTAAACCTAATTTAAACTACCTATTTACTACACAGAAATTTACTTTTTTAAATGTATGTATAGCACGCTAAATTTACTTTACTTTATATAATAGTCATGTAATACACGTAAATTTCTTAATGACTTTAGTTTACCAATTACCTAATATATATTTTCATCACCTAATATAATATTATTATACTTAATACTTGATATCCCCTCTAAGTCTTGTATATAATTTCTAATGTATCCTAATATATATTATTACTTAATCTGCACATGGAATAATCCCTTAATCTTATATATAATTTCTTTAATTACTTAATCTACACATGGAATATCCCTTAAATCTTATATATAATTTCTTTAATTAATTAAATAAATGATATTACAAAAATGACCCTAAGTTTTTGGGGGAAAACTAATATATTATTATTCTTACATTATATATTAAAACATTATTCTTAATATATAAAACTCCCCTGTTTCGAAAGTACAAAAATTTTATACCTGAAAACACATAATTTTATAACAAAATACAAAACGACGTCGTTTTGGGAGGCGGGGGCGCACATTGCTATGTGCGCCCTGGTGCACGATATAACAATTGGCTATTGAAGGACTGCGGCAAATTATTGTGTGGACCATGAATATCACGTACGTACATTTTTAATATATTAAAAGTACATTATTTTTGTACTGAAGGTACATTATTTTTAATTTTCTATTGAAGGTACATTATATAAAATAATGTACCCTTAGGGGATGTTTGGTTCATGGAAAATGTTTTTCTTAAAGTGGAGGAAAATGTTTTTTTTTTTTTTTTTTTTTTTTTTTTGGTTCATGAAATTCATTTTCCATTGGAACAATGATTTTGTTTTCCACCGATGATGGGAAGAAAAAAATGATATGATTTGACTATATTACCCTGTTTTCTTTCTTAATTATATTAGTCTTATTAATTTGTAGGGCATATAAGTTTTTATACTCGTTATTCCTTACATTTTCAAATCTAACCAAACAATAAAATTAGTATTCCCAGTAATTTTTTTCCACCAACCAAAACAATGAAAGTCATCTTCCTAGAATTAATTAAAAAAAAAGGCCATAATAATTATTATTATTATTATTACTACTACTACAACTATTATTATTATTAGATGAAGGAGATTTGCAACAATAGTACTACTCCATTATGGGATGCTAAATCATTCTTATGTTAATAATTGTATTTCAAAATGTTAAATTTTAATATGTAAAGACACTAATTTAAATTTATAAAGATATTCTTTTTTTGTCTTTTTACATTTATCAATTTATCAAAAAGTTAATTTTACCAAACACTTTCAAGTTTAACAGCTCTTCAATTTTCAGCAACTTAACTTATAGTTTTTCAGCTTTCAACTCCTTTCAAACTTTCAAATACTTTTTCAGTTAGATTTACCAAACATAAAGGCTACATAAGTTCATGACAGGGCCCCTATTACTAGTTTGACCTGGATATTACGCCGTATGTGGACAAAATTCCCAATTAACCTCATCTTTTTATGTTGATCATGGCAATTTATATTGTGCATGCACCAGGGCACGCATTGCATTGTGCGTCCTGATTCAAAACGACGTCGTTTTACATAACTATATAAAAAAAATACACATAATTGTATAAACAAATACACATAATTGTATAAACAAACACACATAACTATATACAAAATACACATAATTGTATAACTAAATATACATAATTGTATAAACAAATACACATACTCCCTACCGCGCCTCCCAAACGATGTCGTTTTGGGATGCGCACAGTGCTCTGTGCGCCGTGGTGCAGGGTATAACGATTCGTTGATCAATGAACAGGCCCAAAATGCAACAAATATTTCCAATAGTTTTTTGGAAATTCCATTTCCGTGTCTACTGTTAACTTCTTTAAAAAAAAATTATGTTTCAGATGTACATAATTATATTATAGAATGTACATAATTATATAACATAATACACATAATTGTATAACTGAATACACATAAATTTTTTTGAAAGGATAATATACATAATCTAACATAATACATTTAATACACATAAACTCTTAGCTTAATACACATAAACTCTTAACTTAATATACATAAACTCTTTAACTCTTAAAAAAATCTCATGTTCCGAATGTACATAATTGTATAATAAAATGTACATAATTGTATAATAGAATGTACATGATTGTATAACAGAATATACATAAACATCGTCGCGTCAACTCCCCACACAACTTAACAAAACGACGTCGTTTTGGCAGGGCAGGGCGCACAATGCATTGTGCGCCCTGGTGCACGATATAACAATTGTTTCTTGATACCATTGTTATCAACAGTTATGCCATGGACCCGGGTCCACCTTACATTGTGGAGCTGGTTCCAAAATATACAATTTATATACTAAATGTTCACAATTTACATACTGAATGTTCACAATTAGAATTGTGAACATTCAATATGTCAATTGTTAACATTTACATGACGTTTGGTTGGAGAGGGAGAATTACGTGGGAAAGTAATTACAATTCCATGGGAGATGAATTAATGAGAATAAAGTTGGAATTTAAATTCCAGTGTTTGGTTTACAGGAATAGAATTACTGAAAATTTCAATTCTAATGTTTGGTATACATGAGAATTGAAAGGGAATAAGTAGTATAAAGTTCAAAATATACATTGTTGTTGTCAGACATTAATTTTAATTTAAAAAAAGGATGGGTAATTTTGACTCATTCCTATCTTTTTTTCTTCCTAATAAAATCCCAGGGGACATATGAGATTTTAATTCCATAATAAAAGGGGAATTACAATTCATTTCAACCAAACAAGAGAATTTTGTGGCTTTTGAAATTATGTGGGAATTAAGTGGGTAGGGAATTTAAATTCCCTTTGACCAAATGCCCTGTTTAGTATATAAAATTGTAAATATTCAGTATGTAAATTGAGAACATTCAATATGTCAATTGTGAACATTTAGTATATAAAATTGTGAATATTCAGTATATAAATTATGTATTTTTGGACGCGGGTCTACAGAATAATTACAGTGGACCATGTTCAAAACTAGGAGCACTACTACAAACAAGGGCTTTAACGCCAGTTTTTTACCCAATTTAACGTCGGTTTCGACCGACATTTATGTAGCAAACGTCGTAAATAATGAGATACGATATCGGTTGAAAAAACCGACGTCGTATAATTTTAAAATTTTAATATTAACATGCGACGTCGGTTATTAAGAAATAACCGACATCGTAAATTTTTTAAAATTATTTTTAATTAAGAAACGATGTCGGGTTTTAAATAAAATCGACGTCATATATTTATAAAAACAAAATAAATTCACATAAGACGTCGGTTTTTATGGAAAAATCGGCGTTTATGTTAACTTTAAAAATAAACGACGTCGTTTTTTTTTTTTTTTTTTTTTTTTTTTTTTTTTAAATGTAACGATTTTCCACCCAATTAAATCATGTACAACTTTTACAATTCACAACAATTTTCTTAACATGTCCAACAATTAGATATTCAAAATCTCACAATTAATCAAAACTAATAAATATTCAATTAATTCAAAAGCAACTCATACCATCAACTAAACAGTTAAATTTATGGTAATTCTTACAATTGATATAATAATAATAATTTCAAAGTTAAATAATCAACATCAACTAAACTTCAAGGATTGCTTTAAGCCATTCATCAATAAAATACTTACACCATACATCTCTAACTTCATCAATCTCTTGTGAGTCTAGAGCAAACATCCTTGTCTCTCTAAATGCTACAAAATTAAAAAAAAATTAAGTAATAAATAAACTAGTATTTTAAAAAATTTGAAAGAGAAAGATATTTTATTAAATTACTTGTCTTTTTCATTTCTTGAAGTGGTTGTTTGGAAATAATTTCCAACATGAATTTCATAACATAATAACCACATTCGATAGTTCCTCTTTGTATGGCACACTACAATTGAATTAAATATAACTACGAATTTTTTTACTAAAAAATAATAAGATAAATGTAGTTCCTACAAAATATATGAAATACTTACTGAACATATACTCCATTTTTGGGAACGATTTGGTTTCTTTCCAATCAACATGCTTGTTGCATGGATACACATATTAAGTATAAAACATAAAATATGTATAAGTACTTGACATCACTATATCAATAATAACTATTAATTATTTATAAATTTTCATAATGAAAGAGCAAGACTACAAACGTTTATTTTTAAGCATCTCATTGTATATTTATACTAGTTTTTCTACGCGCTTTGTGCGAAAATTTATGCCCAATAATTAAACTCAATTAGTAAAATGCATTGTATTTTTTATTTTTTTTTGAGTTAACGAAGTTTCATAAATATTCACATGAAGATTATTCTGTTTCATTATGATGAATATATACAACTGTAATTTTAAGTAAGCTAGGGTACTCAACGTTATATTAAATCTATTTTAAGTAAGTGTACTCAACGTTATATTATAGATAGCTATCTAAACTCATCATACAATAGCTTAAGCTAAAGTACAAAAAACATGCATATGCACATTCTCTCATCCCTACAAAAATTATTTTGGCTCCCAGCAGATGCCAAACTTTTACTCGATCTCATCGTTATACACTATGTTTACATATACACAAAGTTATTAAACCACTGCAACTTTGCTTAGCTAATCAATAAAACACCCACCTAATTTCATCAAACCATTGTCTATGAGGTAGCTAAATCTTCAAAATCAGACACAGGATAACCAGAAAGCTGAAAATTTGACTTTAAGTATTTCATTGATTAGGTCTATGTTATGTTCCACTTGAGACTGCTCATGTAGCAAGCCGTATGTTTTTCCAAAACAGTAAAAATTCACCAAATAACTCCTCATCCTCCAATTCCTTTATTCTGTCAGTTAGAATGGCCATATTTTACATCCATAGCCATGGATTTCATTTTCAAATTAAAGCAATGCTGTAGTATACATTTGAGGTTCAAAACCAAATGTCTTCCTATCTGAAATGACCTTGACTACAATCTTTGTCTTCAATAGTGAGATTGTAAAGTTGCACCATGTTGGAAAGGGAAAATCGCACCACGAAGACAAGAAATCATAGATTTTCATTACCTATAGGAGAGGAGAGACGCAAATGTGTATTAGGATAAGAATAAGGAAGATGATGATGACTAAAATTTAATAAATCACACACAATACTAAGCACATCCTTCAGTGGCTACTACTGGCTAGCTAAGTGTACTATGAGAAACAAAATACCTATATGTGAAATCAATTTCACCAGGATAACCACAGTTGACATCTTCTATCAGAACCCTATGACCACTTCTATCTTATTCAGATTTTGATTAAGTTGTTCTATACCACTTTTACCATATTTTATATTTATCCAACCATTTATGTTTAGATAAAGACATCACAGTGTATTACCATACTTCAAATAAATTATTGATCTCTCACTATATTACCTTGGGATGACAAATGTTCTAACATAACTATTACTGGATAATTTACACCAACAAAGTCAGGATCACTGTTATTATGCAACTGATGCTAAAATCAAATCTACAATTGCTCCATCTGATATAGATATTACAACATTCATATTAGCTAGGCACCTTTAAGTTTGGTGAACTAAGGAATGAATTCAACCATCACTGAAAGGCATTTCCCCTGCATCATAAGTAGATTCAGAGATAAAAGTTACATAGTATTAGTTTTTCTTATCAGAATATTTATTAAATTTGAATCAAAACTGCTTGTATCCTGAATGGAAACTAGAATTCGTAACCTTATGAATGATGGTTTGCAAAAATGTGAGTCTACAATATATATTATATTTATTATTGGATAATATAGAGAATAAATCAAGAAATCTTAATACTAGACATAATCATTGCAATGAGTTTATCATTTTTATACTCTTTTTTTATTCATGAAATTCTAGGGTAGTAACACAAAACTAAGGATAAAATTACCTCATAACAAAATGAAGGTCGAAACTTTCTCCAATGAAATTATAAATTAAGATTAAAGCTGCCAATTTATAAATTTCCCTAACCAAGTAAGGAATTCACTACCTCAAATCTGTTCATATTTTCTAATTCTTATACAACACATGAATTCTAACTCCAACGAAATCCCTAAATTAACACAATTAATTCCAATAAATTTACTTTTTTGAATAAAATTAGAAGAGAATACCATGCAATAATCAGTCCCTTTGAACATTGAACCGCGATCAACGATCAAACCTATTGAATCGATATTTTAATTTTTGATACTGTTCAACTGCCTCTGATGATGGAAGCAGTGAATGATCAGAGAACGCTATCTCGTTGATTATGATAGTAGATTGAAGGCTCAGGATTCTTAGGCGATAAAGGGAGGATGAAAGTGGAAACTCTAGCATGACTTATGCAATGAAAGAGGATGAAATGGAAACGTGCTATATGATTATGCGATGAAGAGGAAACATCTCATCTTACGCAGGAAGAATGAAGGAGGAAATTAACGGATTTTTAACACTAACTATAATATTCTTGGACCATTTTCTGTCTTTTACAATAATGATGTACAATTGAAGAACACATGGTACAAACAGACCACACTAACAATACGGACATAAATCCGAAATGACAGGGAATAGCAAGGCTACAAAGGTTTATTTTTAAGCATCTCATTGTATATTTATATATGTCATTTTGAGGTCTATTATGCTTGGGGTTAAACCAACACATCTTTTATTGGATAAAATAAAATAATGTGTAATCCACTTAAAATCTGACACAGGTAAGAACAAGAGATTATGTACCGACGCTAAGTGCAACCAAGGAAGTAGAATATTGCAGCACAGGTTACAGTAGGTGATGATTGGCTTTATAGGCATTATCCCTGCCATAGGATGAAATAAGCAGGTTGCTTATGGAGATACAGCTACGGATGTCAGTATCAATGCACTTGATATTTTAATCACCATAGAGCTACCAAAAAAAAAAAAAAAAAATACTTTATACAATTTTATCTTCAACAAAGTAAAACCATCGTTTATGCTATTGTCCACTAATGTCAAATAAAAAAACTTGAAGATGCACCAACTGGTTAAGTTTGCAAGCTACACACAAGTTTCAAAAATGTAAATACAATATTTCTTTGCACTTCCAAACAGAGAAGGTATTGCTTAGCAAAGTATAACCACACTCATAGGGTGCAATATGTACTATTAGATAAAAGTTATGACGAAATAAATGCTTGCGAGTAAAGAGAAAAGATGCTCAAGTTAAATAGTTAAGATAATTACAGTAAGAATGTCGATTAACTATCATCAACTTTTATCCCATCACAGAGCCAATCTAAAATAATGTAATAACCCTAATTAAACATTTGTTAACATTATTTTAACAAATGTCTCTTATAATAACTACTACAACAACTACAATAATTCTTAAAATTTAACATATAATATACAAAACACAATTCTAAATTTTCAAATATCTACACAATTCCATTTCTATTTCACAAATGGCTTATCTTTTCCATTTTATTTAGTAATTGGGTTCCAAGGAAAAAAATGTGAGCCCAAAATTTAAGTGGGCTTGTTTAGCTAACTCCACATTTAATTATATTTTCTAGGAAAAATGGTCAAATAGGGCCTTCCGACACTTTTAGCTTAAAAAGTCAATTAGGCCCCTAAACTTTTTAAAGGTGCAATTACACCCTCAATAATTCGTATAAGTGCAATGAAGTCCAAAAACAAATTAATGACCTGCTATCACAGGTCATTACGGTTCAGGCCACCTTCCGGCGACTTTTCTGGCAAAGAAAAAAAAAAAAGTGACCGGCGAAATTTTCGGCAATATCTGGGTCTGTTGCTGGTCACTTTTTTTTACCGGAAAATTCGCCGGAAGGTGACCTGAACCCTAATGACCTGTGATAGCAGGCCATTAACTTGTTTTTGGCTTCATTGCACCTAAATGAATTGTTGAGGGGTGTAATTGCACATTTAAAAAGTTTAGGGGCCTAATTGACTTTTAAACTTAAAGTTTGAGGGCTTATTCGACCTCTATTCCCATTTTCTATTAGGTAAAACTAAAATTTTAAGCCATCTTATAAAAGAAATTGTCAAATTCTTTAGCTCAAGTTCGTGATTATTTATTTATTTTCTTTTTTGGGTTTCTAATGTTTAAAATGTCAATTGCCTTTTCTATTGATTTAAGTGATACCGGGCATTATCTAAACAAATTAGGTGTTAGATGTGCCTTAATATAGATAGCAAACTAAACTCATATATTTCTTAATAATTCTTCATATGACTCACAAGAAAAGATAGTTTGAGTTGATAAAATTGTATTATGATCTTCTTCACCTAAATAACTAAACTACTACTCCCTCCATCTCATTTATAGATAACAATTTCTAAAAATTAAAAAAATATATAAATAATATTACATAAAATTCCACATATACACACAATAATTCATAATTTACCCATATAACTTATAAAATTAAAATAATTATACACAATTTATTCCTAAAATTTTTATATATCACAAATTCAATTTATAAAATCAAAAAATCATCCTTATAAAAAAAATGATATATATATATAAAGTACTAATATATATATATATAATATATTACTAAGTGTATTTATATATATATTTTGATTAATTATTATGTTTTAAGAATATTAATATTAGTATATTTTAATCGTATCCGTCCTATGCAGCGAGGTCAAGTTGAGCGGCGTCCGGCGAAGCTGTTATGTGTGCTGCGTCGACTGTTGTTGCAGAAGGCAGTCGGCGACGAGCGTACCGTTACGTTGAGGCGGGCCTTTGTGGCGCGTGGGCGGTCGTCAGTCTTTCGGACGAGTACAACGGTGGCGTATGACGAACGTTCCTAAAGGAGCGAACGACGACGTTTTGGATAGGAGATTTTGCTCGACGGCGCAGTGTGGAGGTAGAAATGAGTCAGTATCTGTCTTTGATTTTTTTTTTTTTTTTTTTTTTTTTTTTTTTTTTTTTTTTGAATTGAAGGGTTGAATTCGTCTGTCTTCCGATTAGGTTTTAGAGGTTATTTTAATAAATATAATATAAATAATATATAGTATATATATATATATATATTAAAATTTTTAATTCAGGTTACAGCGTTGGCTAATTAATTAGCCGACGTCGTATGGTATTTTAATTTCATTTTTTTATTTAAATAATTTACAACGTCAGCGATTTAATACGCCGAGGGCGTAACCTTTTTTTTCGTTTATATATGACTTCGGTTATTTTGTTATAATCGACGTCATATGTAATTTTTAAAAATAAAAAATTATTTTAAATATTTAACGTCGGATTTTTAAAAACCGACGTTAAAAGGGGACGACGTAATGTATTTCTGTAATAGTGGAGTGTTAATGCGGGCTGGCCGCGTTATTAGGCCGCCCCACCATAAGTTTTTTTGCGAGTCGATTCTTGAAGCCCACGATTTAAATTATGCAAAATCGTCTCACATCACATTTTGAGGTATACCCATACTTATAAGCATCACATTCATCATATTTTCAAAGTGAGATTCTTACATTCAGCAACACCATTCGATTGATGTACATAAGGTGTCGTACGCTCGTGTACGATACCAGTACTAGTGCAGAAGTCATCAATAGGTGTTTCGTATTCACCACCTCTATCGCTTCTAACCTTTTTAATCTTACGATTAAGTTGGTTTTCAACTTCATTCTTATAAAGAATGATTCTAAGGCTTCATCTTTGCTTTTAAGAAAATACCCATGTCATAGCAATAATGCGTGTTATTATCGATATACGTGATAAAATATTTATTACCACATCTTATTTGTATCGATTTAAATTTGCACAAATCATCACTATTGATTAATTCAAGAGATTCAGTTTTGATTTGCTTTAATTTTCAACTGATTTGAAAGGTGCCTTAGTTAGTTTTGTCTCAATACAAATTTCGCACTTGTTATTTGTTATTTTGGAATGTTGGAATATGGTTAATATTGCTAATTAATCTATGTATAGAATTAAAACTAACATGACCTAGTCTATCATGCCATAAATTGGAATACTCAAACAAGTAAATAAAATTAACTTTGCTTTTATGAACGTTAATAGGCATTACATTGAGCTTAAACAATCCATCAAGTACATAGCCTTTACCAACAAACATTCATAGTTTTGACAAAATTGCTTTGTCTAACTTGAAGACCATTTTGAAACCATG